>OMLB01025071.1:1962-16778 GCA_900302555.1 Myripristis jacobus
AAACAGTGAGGGGGAACCTCACTTAAATGATCACACCCCAGTCAACTCATATCACTTCTCAAGCCGATCCAGTTAACCAGCTGCTCATGTAGACAAGCTTGTTAACAAATGGCAAAACTGACACTCTGTTCTGCATGATGTGGCCTGTCAGAGAACACAGTCCCTCAGATGGCACTATTAAGGCAGATGTAGCCAAATATCTTTGGATAGTACAGGCCAGTTTTCCATGGGTGCTCGTATGCACACACCACTAGTGTAGAGGAAATTTGTCTGTGCTGATGCTTCTCTCTGATTTGATTTTGTCCAATGTTTTCTTTGTGGATCGGACCTCATCAGCAGACTCTGATCCCAGCTCCATCTCAAGGAGGGCAGCTCTTCTTTAGCGGTTGCATTTATTATTTCTGCAGTAATATATCATGGGTTATTAAGCACACTAAGATATGAAACAGTGACTGTCTGTTAGAGTAGCTTCCCTGTCCAGTGATCAGGAGCAGCTTGATGATTCATCTGTCCTGGTTGACCAGGTGTAAGAGTCCCTTGTCTTGTGTGAAAAATACATCACAAGTAAAACAAAGATAATAATTTTAGTGGGAGCCTTAGCTGAACAGGAATCTCAAAACTTGTATTACAGTGTACATTTTAGGATATTCTCAAACCTCAGCTTCGGTTCTCAGGCATCAGACAAAACAGCATCAATCCTCAGACTGAAAGGTCTCAGGTGCCAGGAAAAGCTTGGCCAAGTCTTAGGTCTAGTACAACTGGACATCAGATAAAATGGCCTCACAGATTCCCTTTGGCAAAACGACCTCAGACAAAACAGCATTAGACAAAACTCCTTTCTACAAAATGGCCTCTGACAAACTTGCATCAGGCACACCGGCCTCAGACAAAACTCCATCAGGCACAATGGCCTCAGACAAATGGAAATTTTTTAGGTGGTGATGTTACAACATTATAAGTGTTGTATTTCTCATCAGCTGGCAAGTAAGAAAAGAAAGAAAATTTGATGCCTCGCCCGTGACAATGCATGACGTTTAAAAAAAAAAAAAATGGTTTGCTGCCATATGTTGTCTATGGTGAGAGATGCACAGTGCTAGGGGCTGCCTAAAAAAGTATATACAAAATAACTGAGATGAATTAAAGGCCCTTTTATCTGCAGGAGTTTTGTCTGAGGCTGTTTTGTCTGAGGGACTTATGTCCGATGGAATTTGGTCCAATGTCAAGTTGTACTAGACTGGACAAAATGTTTACACCTGAAGCCTTTTAGTCTGAGAAATAATGCTGCTTGGTTAGATGTCTGAGAACTGAAGCTGAAATCTAAGGATGTCCTAAAATGTGTAGTGCACGCTTGCTATCATTTTGTGATCACAGGCTGGGCCCACTTCTGAAGCTGTATTGGCTTAACCACTCATTGTCTAAGCTCCCTGAATTTGCCTGCAAATGGCCTATTCAGACAGTCAGGACAAACCTATTCAACCCAGTGGCTTCTCATCCCACATAAGGTGAAAACTCTTGCAGTCCTATACCTATAGCAATGTTTGGAGCAACAAAGTCACTCATTAGAGAACTACTTATGATCATTGGACTACAGTTACAGTGTCTAACTATTATGCCTTTTCACACAGGCTTTGTCCTCCAACAGGACTCTGTCTCGATGGATACCCGATGACTACACGCCTTGCTGCAACATGAGCAGGTCAAAGACATGCCACACCCAGGCCTGGTTCACTCTCACTGTGTGCACATGTAAGTCAGTCGGCCTCTTTGATGAAGAGTGACGTTAACTAGTAACCTCATGCTATACCCTGTTACTACCACTGCTGTCTGAGATCCTGATGTGGTGATTCCTGGCAGATGAGGCAGAGGGAAACTTCAACCAGCCAAGTAAAGTATTCTCATGCTTACCATTACATATATGAAGATTACTGCCGTGTTATACTGTCCCTGTGCCCCTGTTCTCCTCTCTAATATCTGCTTAGTCATTTCAGTCCTGCTGAGTCTTGGGTTACACATCACTCATGTCAATGCTCTCTGTTCCCAGTTTGCCATTCCAAGTATTTCCCAGTCCATATCACACAGTATATTGCTTAGTTTATATTAGTCTTTTATTTTGTTTTTACTGGCAATCCCTCTGAGCTTTTGCTGATGTCACATCAAGGCTATAGGCAAATAAAGTGCCTGCTGGCTAGACAAATAAAGTCTAGGCAATAGGCACAACAAATTTTCTGACCAATCACAGGAGTATCTGCATTGGGATTCAGAATGACACCAAAGTCATTTTTAGGACCGCAAAGTCAATTTTAGGTTAATAATAATATTATTCATAATGACAATGCATATTATACTTTCTCTGATAACATTTTGTGGTGATTTTAGATGGTTGTCAAGAGTAGTTACTGTACACTTAAAGAGAATAGAGCATTAAGGAGAGAAAAAAAAGGCAACAAAACGACAATCTATGTGCCTGTAAGACTGATTGTATTTTAGCAACATTGGAACGACCTGCTGTGCCCATACGGCTTAAACTCTTAGAATGGAACAATATGAAGAAACTCAAATAAATTAATAATAGAATAAAATGGAATAATAGCCAAATAAAAGGATACAAAATTAGATAAATATATAAAATTAAAAAAAAAAATACACACTATGTTAAAAGCTCATAAATAGACTCGGCAACTTCATATAGGTACTGAATATGATCACCCACACCACCCCCACAACCACTAGAGACAAAAAAAGGAATGAAGGGTCGGTCTTTTGAATGGCTCTCCAAAAGGAACAGAGCCAGAACAGCCGGTTCCCGTCATAGAACTGAAATTCCCATCACTAACCTGAAGAAAGATTCAGACATGTCCAACAGAACGAATCTGATTACCAGACACAGCTCTAACCATGACACAACTGTAGACATCTCCTCCACACTTACTCCACAGAATAAGGCAGTCAACGCTGCTACACTTCGTGTAGAATACACCCATATAGCCACTGGAGTGTCTCTTCCTTCTGATACATAAGCTTGTGAAATGCCTTCACAAAGCCAATGACTGAGCCACTGTATAACAGTGGCTCAGTCATTGGCTTTGCAAGAAAATCTATCCTGATGGCACAAAAGCAACTGCTGTGTGCCTCTCAGCATAGCTGTCTGCTCAACATGGCATGCCGGTGTATGCACCAGGGACAACCAATGTAATGTTTCCTTTCCCCAGCTTGGGGACAATAATATGCATACAGCTGAACTATCGTGGACCTGAGAGTACTATCAATGTTCTTAGGGGTTTCACTGAGTGTAGTGCCATCTAAATTCACACTCAGCAGTAAACAACTGGACTAGACATCCAGGACGCACATGTCACTCACACATCAGCCCTATTGCTCTTTTCACATGACTGTCCTTTGCAGCGCCGCTAACAGTTGTCATTTTTGTGTACCACAAAGCTGTCGTGTGATCTAATACTACAAGAATAGCCATCAGTCTCTTCTGTCTCACTCTTGTCAGCAGAGAGAAGGAGAATGAGAATGAGATAGAGCAGATGAAAAGCATATCACAGCCTTCTTGTGCATGATGCACGACTAAGTGTGTCCACTTCCAGGGGAGAGCAGTCTGGGACATCAGTGCAAACTGCAGCAGACAATGTGTGTTCATCCTTGAGTCAATCAGATTCACCTCTGCTTCCCTGAACATTGTCCAGATCTGGTCCGCTGTTTAAGGATTCAACCTCTACCTGTGTTTCCCCCGTATGGAATATGCAGAGCACCGTAGATTATGGTAGATTTGGGTTTCTGATACCTTTTTAAGGTGAGGCCAGACACCGTCTACCTGTTTATGATGGCCACTGTTGTCCAGTTGTCATTTCTCACCAACATATCTTTTTCACCTATAAGTGATGGATGATTGTGCTGATTCAACTTCTGTTTGGCTGTTGCCTACAGAGGGGCTTGGTCCTTCAACAGTGTCATAAACTTTGGTGTGTTCACTTGGGAACGAGGAACAGAGAAGAAGGAACACAAATTCACTCTGGGCCAAAAAAACCTTTCCTGGATCATGGCCATACCTTTCAGGTGCAATGACATGTGGTTCCCTACATCACGGAGAGGAGATGGACTAAGGCAGATCAGATGGTCCAGGAATCCCTGAAGTGGATGGCATGGCAGCGGCAGTAGAGGCACCAGATACAGCTGTTACCTGGTAATCACAGAGAAGTCCGGGGAGATGATCTGATATTGGAGAGAAATCTTTTCCTTTTGACCCTGAGATGTGATTGCAGAGAAAAGCTGGGGAATCTCTGCTGGGTCCATGGTGGCTTGATTACTCCTTCAGGTACAAACAGGAAGACATAAACGCAGAAAACCGGCAGGAGGCAGATAGACGATCCGGAAGCAACACATCAGAGGAACTGATAATCGAGCCTCTAGCAGAGATCAAGCTAAGGCATAAATACAGAGTTGATGACGAGATGAACAGATGATTTGAGTGATGGATATGCACATGGATGAATGCAGGTGACTCCCGTAGTCGGCTTGAAGAACAGCAGGACCACAGGAGCAGCTTAGGCCTCATTAGCAATTTAATTGTCTACATTTCTAATATTTAACAAATCTCCAACAAACCCACGGGGTAAGTCAAATTGGCTGACAGTTGAAAATTTTATGGAGCTGTAATATCTCTAATGAATTGTAAAGATTTTAAATGCTCAAGTGTTTGTATGAAGTCATTTGGTGCAGATGTGTGGTATTTAGGTGGTTAACTCTACATCAGTTTTCATCGAGTTACCATACACGAAGTGAAGCCTGCGAGCTAGTTCAGGCAGACAACTTTAGTCACGCTTGTAATCACATGACCTACATTGCTCATAACATTCACATTAAACTGCATTTCATTGAGAGGTGTTTCTACTATTCTGTCCTCATCATTGTATATAAATAGAGGACAAAAATATATATACATATTGTAGTCCAGTACAAGACCTCTGCAAACTACAACATCAGTAATAAAAATAATTAAATTTACACATTCTCCAAAATGTCTACAAAAACTGAACATTATAAACTTTGTTAAAAGGTAGAATTTATGGCAGAGTTACTCCACTGAGCTGCATTAGATTGTGCAGATGACCTGATAAAGTGTATACCCATACTTGGTGTTTGTACATTTCAAAAGACATCCAGGCTTAGTATTACCTCATCTTCATTTTAGTCTCTCTCTGTCTCTCTCTCTCACTCTTAGTTAGTGCTTGATGTTTCCAGTGAACCACAGAGGGAGGATCCTCCTTGGTTTCTGGCTGTGAGTATGTTAGCTCTCACAGGGGACTGGTAAAGGAGGGATGGAAGCTTTTACCACTCTAAGCTGGGGATGTTTTGTGGAGGGAAAGGGTAAAACACTATCTGGCATCTGTTAAAGGCAGAAATCTCAGCACTCCAAGATGTCAGGGATTGTCAGTAGTAGGATTTTTGGAGGGCAGATCATGGCAGCTTTCAGGTGAAGGTTTGGTGGATAATGTCAACAAAAAAGTTTACTGTCAAGTCAGATGTTGAGGAGGCAGGGTTGTCACTGGGCTGGAACACACCAAAAAATCTGTACCAGGAGGAGGCTTCACAGTAAAGGAGAAGGTGACCTCGCTGATTACAGTGTAGCTGCAGTCAAGGGCAAGGCAATGTAAGCAACGTAAGAATAAAAGCATAGCAAGTAAATATAGCAATCTGAATCAATCAACTGTACACCCAATTCACATAAAACATATCACACAGCCATTAAACCCTCCCCTAAAAATCACAATCAAGCAGAAACCCATGCCCTATCACACAGCCACACACCTTCTCTGAATGTGTATTCAGGTCTCACAGCAGCTGATGCACTTGTGGCACTCATAAAACTAGTGCACAATGGAATATGTATGTGACAGACAGCACACAGTGCGGATTGGCTGATGGTGTGTATGGCTTATAGGTTTTAATATTTTTCACTGCAGAGCCAGGACCTTCATGGTAACACCAGCGGTGACACACACATTGTGTACAAAGTTATACACGGTGGTATAACTGCTTTTTTTTCATTGAAGTAGCTAAGAATCAGACTAATTTTGCTCATGAAATACTTACCAATGAAATTATCCTCTGATCACTATTTCCCTGTTGACAACCACACTGCATCACATTTTATTCAGTACAGCAGATTGAGAGTGCAGATTTGTGTTGAACACAGTCAAATTTACTACTACTTTAAAATCTCTTAGCTGTTATTTTTACTGTTACCATTATGCAAAAGTTTAGCACCATTTTATATCACCTCCTGGCTGTTGTTGATTTCTGTTTGTAAATCAACAATATGTAAAAGGTGTAAATGTTGTCTACAGGCCAGCCACATCTGGCATGTTACAAAGGACTTAGCTGGTGTAGAGAAAGTTTACACAAAAATCGAAATCAAATTAATTATACAGTGAGAAAAGCTTGAAAGTCTATGATCAAACGGAAGGACATTGCAGATAGCCGTGGCAAGGTTAAAGTCGGAGATTTGTGATTTATCAGCTGTCTCTGTCTGCACGTCTCTGCCCGTCTCAGATGTCTGTGAGCAGAAGCTCCCGTGGTGCTGAGTGGACGAACGGCCGACTAACCTGCCTTCACCGGGCTGACAGACAGCAGAAATTTACTGAACCAGAAAAAAGCTCATGTCTGCATGGGCGGAAATCAACACTGTTTGTAGGTATTGATTCATTAATTTTATTTCCAAACCCACTGTAGTGAGTGACGGGAATCTGACAGACTGACTGGGAGCCTTGATCAATCAGTGCAGATACACATATTCCATGGGATATTTATGTAATTTAAACAGCTGTCTGTGCAAATTATGCTCCACTAAATGTAACAAAAAACACCTCGAAGCATAAAAAAACTTGGAGGTTCTCAGTGACATGTGCATCTCACAGTCAGTGTGGATTGATACATTTAACAAAATGGGAGCATATCTGTTCCTTGAGACGTGAGTGACAGATGTCAAAAATGCTTAAAAACACTTTCACTATGGATTGGCTCTTATGGTTACAAGGTTAAGTTAGGATTACCAGGGTCGTGCTGTGATGCACTCTAAAAGACAGAAGCTAATTAAGTCATAACAATAAATTTTGCATCAGATGAAAACAGTCAACATCCAAAATGCTAAACAGTCTAGTCCACTGTAAAATCAGCAGACCACTGATATGAATTTAAAAACATGCACACACACCCACACAATATCTTTGTGTTACATAAAAACAGCTCTGACTGTCTAACTCGCGCCCAACTACACTGTTGGGTAGAGTGAACGGGCTGCACTATGTAACATTTATAAGCAGAGCTCCAAGTAAAATGCACGTACATCTAAGTTAGTTGTCTTTTGCTGAGATGGGTCTAGCTGACCTTTCACTGTCTGTACTAAAGTGAAGGATGTAACAACAAATAAAAAAAAATCCCTGGCTATGTCACGAGTGGATGCGGCTGTAAGATTACAGTTTGTAATCATAAATCCACCTCCGCACTTCAACACTGCCCAGCATCCTGTGATCAAAAAAAAAAATCACCATATTTAAACAAAGTTTTAGGTAAGAGTAAGCCCACAGCTGATTTGCAAGTACATTGTTTGTTTTAAACATAAAAAACCCACAACTGATAAAGCATACTCACATACTTGTGATCCCAAATCTCCAGACTGGCCTAACAAAGTGTCTTTCATGAGCAACCGTGTTGAAAATCCAACGCTGAACTGTGCCCGGTTCAGAAATTAGTACTCAGTAAAATGAAGGGGACGCAATAGAGGGCTGGGCTTGCGCTGCTGGGGAGTAGTGGTAAAAATTAATTTTAACCACTGACTCGCTCTTTCCGCCCTCTGCTCTACCTAGCTTTGTTTGCAGGTGTGCCTCTAGCCACTGGGCCAGCATATGCAAATGTGTTGCATCGTGATGTAAGGAATGATAAGGAATAAGGAATGGAAGAAAAGGCTGGACTACAGACAAAGTGTTTCAGGGGCAGTATTTTCTGTTGGAGACAGTTACTCCCTTTGGCATGGACTTTAGGCTTTCTATGATCACAGTCATTTTACATGCACCACCAGCTACATAACACAGTAAAGGAAAAGAAAAAACGAGCACTTTAACACCTCAAGTACCAGTTTGGTTTGAGCATAAGATGATCCCAATAGTAAGGCAATACCCCTTTTTCAACAGCACTTTTTACAGAACTAGTACAGAACTTAAAACCCCTCAGCAGAGACAGCTTCTTAGCTTTTTTTTTTTTTGCTTTTTTTAGACTGTTCTTCAAAGAGGTCCTGTGCTCACTCTAGATATTGTCACTCTCTTGTTGCACTGGCTCTTCCCGTTTATCATCATCTTCACTGCCCACCCTAACTAGCGCTGTCCACTCTTTGGATATATGACAGCCTCACTTTTTCAGATGTGATTTCCAGATAAAAATATTGTCTTATATTTGGTCCAAGTAATTACAGTACTTCATAATCTCAATATTCATTTAAACACCACACGCAAGCAACCAATGTCTCCAGTGCATCATGCAAAAGGTCAGCCCTATCAACCAGCAACGATCAAACTCACTAATGACCTTGCAAAAGTACTCATGCAAATGCCACTATCAATCCCTCTGAATATCTTAATGTGTCCTCCTAAAGTGAGCCGATGTTCTGATAAAAATGTAACAACAATGACCTCGCTTTTCAACACTTCAACACTTGGCGTCAATATTCACATTGTACACTAAACTGCTTTTTCAGCTCTGAATCTTTGTCGTCTGTCTGTGGCGCACATAATATAAGAGAGCATTCCTTTTCTGCATCTCTATGCGAATTCGGGAGAGGTGAGGTGCTGCTCACCTGTGTTGTCAGCAGGCAAAACAGAGCACGGTCCCTCATGAGGGAGAATACAAAGGCCATTCTCTGGGAACACGCTCATCATTGCCAAGTTGAAATAGGCTTTTTGAAAAACACCCTCTCTGGTGTTTGTAGTGTTGCTCTGATGCCGCTGTGTTTGGTTCTTTATTTTGGCACCTCTAGCCCTATATTAACAGTAAGCCTCAGCATTGTCATCTATTTTCCCCGGGTTTTCAGGGTCCGAGCTGGTGGGATAATAATCCCAGAGAACATCACTGGAAGTTGGATGAGACCGGTGTAGTGGGCATGGATGATTCCTCCTCCTCTGGCTGTGTCTCTTGTCCTGGAAGAGTGCTGGCAGTTTCCACGAACTGGCTCACGGAAGCCACTAAGCTGCTAAAGCTAGTGACGGTGGCAGCGGTAGTATTGCTTGTTATGGCACGTAGTGGCTGACTCTGGCTGGTATCCACAGACTTAAAATATCCACTGAGCTATAAGATCTTGTTCACCATTACGTGGTCACAATCTTCTATGCAGCATTTGCTTTTACGCACCATTACTTCTGTATTACTGACATTTTCGTCTCACTCAGTCTCCTCCAAATATGATTGACAAAGTAGGCCTATGACCCCCACACCCTTCCTTAAAAAGATAACCAACTGACAGAAAAGAAAAAATACTTTAATAAAATCATGTCAAAGAAAAAAGCATAAAAAAAAATCTAAACATTAAATACTAGAGAGAGCCCCCAGAATTTAATCTTTCCTGTTTTAATAAACCTACTTTTGTGAAAGAAAATTTGGGACCCCAGTGAGTGGGGGCCCCTGGGCTTCATCGCAGGTTAGCCCGTGCATTAGCCATGACACATATGCCAAACTCAATGCCCATGCAGATACTGCAAACCCCAACATGCACTGCAAAACCCCTGCATGCCTCCCCCCTCCTCCCAACAAGCCCATCAGCAGCCCAGTGGATTTCTTGCATCAAGACAGTTATGAGCTAGCTAACTCCCTAGCAAGCTGGGCAAAAGTCAAAACAAAAAGTGGACAGGTGTTTTCAAAACAGGTGGGAGGTCAAGTACCTGTCTGCTTGCCATAAGGATAAACCCGTTTGTCTCATATATGGAACTGACGTGGCCATAATGAAAGAACATAACCTTACTTGCTTGTGTTGTTGCAGTCAGCAAAATTCATACCTAAGTATTAAGTATTCAAGGCATCAAATACATCAAGACAGTTGAAGGGCTTACTTCCTTCTGTGAGTATATCCACTGCACGCCCTTATCTGCTGAGTGAAGTCCTGGAACACCACATGTGAAACATGTGAGAGCCTGCCCTAGAACTAGGGGCTGGGGTGTCGACTGACATGTTTCACATCCTCCTAAAGCTGTCAGAAATTCAAACCCCACATCACTTCCTGGCAGCTCCCAGCGGCTATCACACTGCCTACAAATTCCTGAGAACGCCTGTTAACCCGAACTTCAGCAGCAATACGCAGTGTGATGATTATTCCACTTTTCATGTGGTGTCATTGTGATGTTTTCTGTGCTAATAAGTCAAAATCATACACCTGCTTTCTCCTTAGTCCTATGAAAGAATGATCAGTGTCTCTGATGAATGGTTTTTTCCCCCCCCTGCAGAGCAAAGTCATGACCATAGGCTTGTGTTGAAGGCCCGATATGACTCTGTGTAAACTGAATTTCCTTCCTCACCGGATTGTAAATACTTTGCTGCATTGTCAGCTCATTTTGATGACAACAATCTGGCAACTCTGCCTAAATATGCCAGGTACTTTGACCTTGTCTGACTTGAGTTTTATCTTGTGGGATTGCACAGTTATGGATTGGTGCAGGATAAATTGCTGCTGGCTGGAATTTTTTTGGCTCAGCAAGAACTGTAGCAGACCTGAAGCCAGACCATAAGTTCTCAAATAGAGGGGACTCATTTTGACTGAAATTCTGTGCATGTATAAATAACAAGCCTGGTTAGGCCAGCTGAAAAACTGATTGGAATAGAATACAACACAACACACGTTCAGTTCAAGAAAATTAAAAAAATGCTTACTATAATGGCAATGCAGGGCTGGCATGGTATTGCTTTAAGCCTACAGCACCAGGTCAGAATGTTTCTAAGTCTTTGCAGCCAGAATATGTGTATCATTTCAGTTTCAATCATTAGTTTGATTATCCAAAATCACAGAAAATTGAGTGCAATTTGCTGTGCGCAGTTTTTGTCCACAAATGACTGCAAAGCTGAAAATTGTGTTTTTCAATTTTCCAATTGTTGTTTTTGAGAAAAAATTGAAAATTTATGCTCGGACACTGAGATGAGATATCTTATACTCATATTCATCCCGTGGATTCACTGACTTGATTTAGAGCAAAGACAGGGCTCAAATTATTTCTGATTGGCTGGTGGGTCCTGTTGTCCTGTCCAGTGTCATATCTCACTACTGTCCAAATCAGGCATATATTTGAACTTGCTACTAATTATAATACTGTTGTTTGAAATTAATTATGTTGTGCTGATGGTATTGTAGAATTAATCAAAAATGTACTTTGTCAATAATGCATTGTCCTTGGAGCCAAGGGGCCAAAACTGGCCTTGGCATCTGTAGCCACTTCAGAAGTACAGGGAGAAACGATCTCAGTTGTTGATCTACTGCCTGGCCCATCCTCTATGTAGAAATAAAAAAATTAAATCTTTACACTGGATCACTCAAGCAGGGCTGGCCAAGAGTACAGAATGTCCCTGAGTCTGTCCGTCCATCCCTGGCACACCAGTGTGGAAACCTGCATGCATGAAAATCCAGATACAGTTGTCTTACATCTACAGATGCAAAGAGATATATTCAGTAAAGGATGAAAAGAAATTACAGCTTAGCAGCAGTATTTACTGTGATCATATTAGTTAGCTAATTGGGGGCATTGAGAGCAAATCCAACATAACAAACACCTATTTAAAACAGCATTATAACAGTCGGACCTGAAAAGGTCACACAAAAACGTTTGCGGAAAGCCAATAGAAAACAGAACGGCTACATAGATACATACTCAGAGCTGGGGAGCCAATCCTCTCCCAGTTCCCATCCCTGGGAAATGGGAGAAAGGTGATCAAAAGTGATCAGAACAATAGACAGTAGGCAACGTGGCCTCTGCCCCATGCTTTTAAATACTATTTTTCATGTTCATCACAAAAAAGAATAACATCTACCAACAACGAACAAGCTTACAAACATAGACATCCCACATTCAAAATCAAAGCAAAAATGAATAAAATAAGACTACAAAAAGGTACATAGATTAATGTTTCAGCCATTATCGACCTTTAAATTGATCACTTTAGATAAAGCATTTGGCAGAGAAAAGCAAAACTGCAGATCACCCCACAGGGACTCCAGCTACAAAGCAGGAGAGTCAAGGTGCCTAATAACTGGGCCCCAGGTACTCTCAAATGTTTCATAAAAAAACATGTATGTTGCCTCACAGCCTCTCTGGTTGTATCCCTGAGATAATTTCCCTCTGCCCCGTGCTTGATCTCATGAAATTTTGGGCTGGCTGCATACACATGAGCATGTAGCAAGTAAAGTGAAATAGCTGAGTAGAAATTGCACAGTTTCAGACAGGCTTGCCTAATCTTGTTCTGTGAGAAATTACAGCTACACAGGAGCTATCAGTGAATTTAATTTATTTTGGAAGCATTCTTTAATACCATGTTGGACAAGATGAGCTGCATTTTCCTTAATTTGTTTGCTTCATCCAGGCTTCAGCCGCATTCCCCTGGACATACGTTGTCTCCCACAGTAAATAAATAAATAAATATAAATCCCCTTACTGGGCTTCAGATGAACCAGTGGAAAGTCAATGGGTGTCATCACAGTCACTTTGTCCATTTTTCTGCAGTGTACAGCTGGGACTCCAACATGTTTGTATGCAGGGTCCCTGAAATTCTTAGTCTGTGTTTGTGTGTGTGTGTGTGTGTGTGTGTGTGTGTGTGTGTGTGTGCATGTATATAGTATCAAGTGAGTGGTGCTGTCCTACAAGTGTAATTTTTGTAAGGGTAGCGAGCAAAGCTGAAGCCCACTCAGCAACTATTTAGTAGCTTAAGACACTGCAGGCAGTGCTGGCAACTGATATGTCTGACAGCAGACTCAGTCCTACAATCAGTGCACGTTCATAAGAGGATAATGGAGCAGCAGAGCCTCAATGAAGCTTCTGTTATCCTCCTGCTCGCCAGGAGTGCTCAAACTGTGAACATGCAGGGAAAAAAAAAAAAACACCCTCTGTCATAGGATTTTCCCTCCCTATAAGGACAATTGTTGTGGGATGTGTTCATGTAAGGGAAGTAAGACTGAAACAGTAAAGTAAACCCTCACATAACTTGGGTCATACTTGAACTGCTGCATGTAGACTAGGTTTACACACACACATACACACACACACAGCACTATCCCAAATAATGGCCCAGCTTTGTTGTGTGTGGGCGATCGGTGGAGGCGGGATCGGCTGCGCTGCAGTGCTCTCTGTCTATGTTCCCGTGGAAACTGTGATGGTGGTATGCACCGACTGACCCTGTTTAGCATGTCAAGAATTACACATGCTCAGAGCCCCTCTTTCTTTGAATTTTCTCAGCTCTTTCTCCTTCTCTCTCTGTCTGTCTTACCTCTCACACCACCTTTCACTCCGGTGCCTCGCCCATATGTCTCAGTGCCTGCTTGCATACAGCATCTAAATTTATGTCACATATGGCACTATTTTTTTTCCTTACCTAAGGATAATGCATAAGGTGCAGCCTAACAATGGTAAATAATTGGTAAACACTGGCCACGCTTCCCTCTTAACTGTGGTGAAAAAACAGTATACAGCAAAATATCACAATGTTTCTGTTTTTGGCATGGCTACAAGGTTAAGTATCAAGGTAGCCATGTGGCAGATTGTTTTTTATTCCTTTCCACTAAAAGCAAAAGTGTTTAAAGGCAGCTTTGATGCACCGAAAAGCAAAACCCCATCAGTGTGAAGATGTGATTCATCAACTGAGAGGAGAGCAGCTCTGGCAGCCGAGTCGACAAGATACTCTGCTGCAAGTAAGTTTTTTTTTCTTTTTTTTTTTTTCGTCTTCCCAGTTTATTTAATAATGACATTGGGTTCAGCAGTGGTAAAGTGTTATTGATCTATTCCCAATTAAGCTGTGTTGCCACAGGGCTAACATGCAGTGTGTAAGGTGGACGCTGTAACTTAATTTCCACTCCAACAGCTTCTTAAGTAGGCTAGTATTACAAATCGCCTAACGCAGATGTAATTGGTACATTTTGATGCACTTCAAGGAGGAAAAAAAAACACTGCTATAGTATGATTTTTTTTTGACTAAATATCAGGTGAAGCTACTTTAAGTATTCTTCCTTATTTCCTTTACTAAGGCCATTTATGCAACACATGACAGGCTTTAAGGAATTTCTTGGTGCTTTGAGATTCACTTAAGGATAAGCCTTATTTAGTTAAGGATATTTCACCAGTGCATTAATTAAGTTCAATTTGTGCCACTTATTCTTCCTATGGAAATCTTAAGCAAACCACTTATGATGCTTTATGCACCTGGGCACAGGTTGATGTATGTGTGTATGTATGTTTGCATGTATGTACGTATGTATGTATTTAAGTAAGCAAGTAGTTAGCGCAATTTTAGAATCAAAAATCAGATATTTTGGCCGGCTTTTGGCTTTTGTGGGCAATGATGCACCCCAATTTTGTTTGTGTTGTTGCTGTTTTTATTCTCTTTGTTCAGTTATTTACACATCTTAATATGCATCTCTGTAGTTTTGTTATGCTGTTTAAATAAGTTCTGATCATATAAGCATTTATTTTCAGGATGTCTCTTTGCCTACACGGACTGCATGTGTTTATGAGACAATTGTCTTATAACATAGAAGAACTACTGCTGCAAACTTTTTTTTTTTTTTTTTTTTTTTT
>OMLB01025071.1:19539-44427 GCA_900302555.1 Myripristis jacobus
TTTTTTCATTATTAATGTCCAGTAAAACAAGGTCATCCCGTCATTAAACTTTTTGGATGCAGGTTTTGATGTGCTGCCCTTCTTCACCAAGCTTTTTTTTTTTTTTTGCTTGTTTATTGTTAATGTGACAAAATTGCTTTTTGATTTGACATACAATACTTCTGCAGGTCTAATCAGCACATGTCTGTGTGTGGCTGAGGGAGAGAGGTGTGTGCAGGTTGTTGACTATTGACTTGGCTGGTGGAGGCATACACTGACAGCTGCGATATTCAGTAATATGCATGGCAACCTACGCCTCAATTTAGAAAAGCAGCAGTTATGTAATCAAGGCCTTGGCTTATTTGTTTCAAGCGATTGTGGTCTGTGCTTAATTTTTTTGTGCATGGCATTGCAGTACATTATGTTCTGCCTGCAAACATAATTGACATAAGGCCCCTACCTCACCTTTTCAGAAACCAACCAAATATGAATATAGTAGCACAACCACGGAGACATGATCCAGGAATGACCAGTGAAATAATTTAGTGAAATTCAAAGTAATTCAGTCACTTTTTACACTTGCATGAAACTGAAATACATCTGAAACTCTTGTTTCACACTGTTTGATAAGGTGGTCTCAAATTATCACACCATATATTTCATTCAAATCGTAACACATGGGCTCCTAATATACAGTCTAGTCTTATCACAGTGCCCAGATGAAGACAAGCATTAAAGAGAACAACATGGTCGACACAGTTGACATTAGGAGCTGAAAATGTCGTCATTCAGCTCTATTTCATTCATGTTTACTCTTGTCTAATCCAATGCATAGTGGATTAGTTGCGGATTACTTGGTATAAGCAAACTACAAAACATACGGTCCATACTCTGAAATATGTGAGAGACCAAAGTCCATAAGCCTGGAACTGATGCATTTGCATTTGACACACTTCACTGTGCTGCATCCTTTCACTACAAACAAGACATTTCTTACCTTGCAATTAAACTGACCAGCTGATCTTGCACTATGGACATTTTACAGCTACCAATTGCTATAGTTTCTGGCTTGTGTGTGGTGTCACCCAATAGTAAAAGGTGCAATAATTTTGACATGCTCCTTACAGTGAGTATATGGCACTGCATATGACTGTACAAAATGTACTATATGAATCAAGTTTGGTTTGCTTTGGTAAAGAGAGGTCTCCCTGAGGGAAATGTGGTTCTGCATGTACAATCTGGTACCTAAGCCTTTGCCCACAAAAATCTGTACTTATTATTGTCTATAACTCTGGGTGTGCAAAGACGAACACAATATTGCTTTATAAGAAATGCGCCCCACATGTGCCGCCTAGCCGCTATTCAACTAATGCGGTTTTGCTTAACTTTTGCTTTGGCTCCCCGTTGTCATTAGCCTTCACAAAGCTCCCCTATTTCCTTGGACTTTGTTGGATAAGTCCACATCAGGGGTTCCCAGCGAGACCAACTATACAAAGAATAGCTTTATAGATTAAAATATTGCAGTGAGTAATCATGCACATGGAAAAGGAGTGTTATAACTCTAGCATACCATAACACACAACAATCATCACACTGTGCAGAAGCATTAATATATAAATGATCTCCATAGTCAAGCAGAGACAGAAATGTAGCTGCCTCTTTCTCTGAAACAAAAATTAACTTGATTTCATTAAAATGCTTAAGTACTTGCAGCAGGATACGACTGCTGTATCTTTTACTAGACTGTGAGAAGCTTGGGGGAGTTGTAGGTCAGCAGCTCTTTTTTGAGTTAATGAGAAAAACAGTCTTTGATTGTGTGACTGCAGAAATCACAAATTTGTTTTGTAAGACCACGAGGTTGTAGCTACCAATCAAGTTCAGTGTATCTATTAAAGCGAAAGGCAGACAGTCACAAAGTAAGACTTCCAATTTAAATCAAGCAAAGCGACACGAGTTGTGCTTGTGTTGCCTCGCTGTGGTTTGTCCCTCATAAATGATTCCTCTCCCTTGTCACAGAAAGTCAAATGTCCAGAGATAACAGTGTCAGTCAAAGTCATTGTGTGTTGTTATGTTCCAAGATCAAAGTTCAGAGTGCCAGACCTGTGGTGTTGGGAGACAGGGCATATGTGTGCGAGGGAAGATGGTGATGTGTGTGTATTCAGGGGTTTGGGGGAGTGAAAAGCTGGCAGGAGAGGCTAGGGAAGTGGGAGCAGCAGGCAGGCAGAGAGGAGATCCACCAGGCTCAAACAAACACAGAGCAGGGCTGGAAAATAAATACCATAGCCACAGCAGTGATTCTGCAGATTGATGGACTCATAGACCTCTCAAGGCCCACAGTACGAATAACAAATTCAAACAAAACACTTGCCACAGATAAGACTGAGAAATGGCTGCCATCATTGTAGATTGAGGCATGTGTAGTAATAGATGAGAATATAAGCTTTATCATTCTGGACAAGCTCTACAACACAGAGATAGAACATTTCAATAATGTCCCGCAACTGCAGGTTAAATATCGCCTGAATTTGCCTTTTCAATTTCCTCTCTCTAACCCTAACCCTCTTCTACCTTTTAATTATGGCCTGATTATTCCTAGTAATGGAGTAAAATAATACTCTATTTAATTTTCTCTATTTTAATTTTCTTTTTGAACATTTACTTTTAATTATGACCAAATAAACCTTCCATAGACTTATTGCCCTTGGAAAAAAAATGCTAATTTTAGTTATCTGGTAAAGCAACAGAGCACAATTAAATGTGGTCAAGTCCAGTCTTGAGCCCAAAATAAACATTTGTATGACGTTTGGTTGCTGAAATGTTTAACTGTTAAGAACTTCATCTCTTCCCTTTTTGCCTGTCTTTGCTCTCAGCTTCTTTGTTGTGTCCTGGCCAAACAGGGTAGAGGTTAATTCCAGCTGAGGTTGAGACTGATAAAATGGTGAGATGTTGCATTTCGACATATTTTTTTTTCTCCAAATTGCCAGTAATCCCACAAACTTAAACCAAAACTACAGAAGCCTAAATAATGCAAACACAGATCTAGCTTGAATAAACCAACCATGCGACTGACTTTCTCCAAAATGTCATATTTTTTATCAGTAATCATTGGTTAATATTAAAACTCACAAAACTTTGGGCAAGTTTACAAGAAAGCTTCACAACAAGATAGGACTGATAGGAACAACTTTTTCCTTGATTGTTTCTGTAAGCTCTCTTTAGCTGTTGTGTGGTTTTGTCCTGCTTTCACATGACTGTAGTATCATCTGTAAAATTTCACCAACACAGCATTTAATGTGTCAACTCAGGAAAATGGACACTCTTCTACTGTATTTCCCATGGAGGAAACTGACATTGCTTTCTCCTGACGTTACATTGTGAACGCCATGTTATCACCGTGGTTACAAATTTATCAGAGGGACATCATGCCATTGGATTTCCCATGAAAGCAGCTTACCATCACAAAGTCGCCGCTATCGTTGTGGACCTGCAACACCTTGACAAGCTCCAGTTAATTTTCCACCTTATTTTAGTGTTTTAAATCTATTTTATCCTGCTCACAACAGTCAGGCGAGCTGTGTTTGTTGTTAATGACACACTGAAGCCAACTTGTTACTGAATGACACTTTCTTTGTCCGATAATAAGTAGTAGCAAGGCATTTAAGGTGCCACAAGGCAACAAATTTTGATATCCAGCACCAATAATAACATGTTTGAGACTGTGTGTGCCTGGGCAAACGAAAGTGCTGGCCACATGGCGACGGTGACCACAAATGGGGGGCAGGGGTGATGTGAAACTAATGTTGCTAATGGGAAACCATGAATGGGTCGATACTTGGGTGGCTGTTAACGTACCTGGGCGGTGTGGAAAACACTGAACTAATTACTCATCAGAGGCTGCTGCTGCTGCTCTGTTGGTTGTAGTGGTGAGAGAACGCTGTAGGCTGTGTGGAGGGGTATGCAAATGTCATTTCATCACGCTGCTGTATTGTTTATCTGTCATGATGCTGAGTTTTTTTTTGTGTGTGTGTTTTTGGACTTTGGTACGCTTTGTCTTTTGAGTTTCCCCCAGACTCTGTTCATGGGTTTTGTTTAAGTTCCGTTGCTCACAGTGTTTTCCATGTGAGGTTTCCTTTGCCCTGCTGTGTCACTCATTAGTGTTTCCACCTGTGTCTTGTTAGTCAGTCTTGTTTGCCCCTCCCAGTTCCACACCTGTCCTGAGTTGTGTTTCAGCCCTGATTGGTCTGTTCCCCCTGGAGTGTTTCCCTCAGCCTCTGTCTTCTCCAGTCTTGTGTTCCAGCCCTTTCCCCAGGTGTGTCTTGTTTCCCCAATTAGATCTGAGTTTATTTAAGTCCTGCTTCAGTTCTGGTCCTTGTCCGGTTATTGTCCCAGTGTTCCTAGTTTTCTTGAGTTGATGAAATCTTTCTGTATTCTTCAAGCATGTTGCCTGCCTGCTTCTGCATTTAGGTCCTACCTACTTTGCCACGTGACATGATATGACTTTTTTGTGTCCAAATGTATACCCGTATTATCATGAACGATATGATATGGCACAGCCATGCAGAGCATGTTACACGATTAGTGATCTGGCCCTAATGCGTGCTGTTGTCTGGGTTGGAGGCAGATTCCCAATGTAGCCCTGCATTACCCATGGTGATTCTTTTACAAATGTCATGCAATAACAACACACTACAATAAGACTATCTAAGCCAGCGGACCAGTGAATGAACCAGGAAATGGTATTCAATTTCATTTCACTTGCGCCGCTCCTTCAGAGGGGCTGAGGAGCACAGTGTTACCCATGCACGAAGTTGATTTATTTAGTAGATGGGTCATGAAATAATTAAGCAAAGATAATAACAGGTTGAAAATAAGAATCATTCAGCTGAAAGAAATTCATTTTCAGCAAAGGTAAACCGGCATGTTAACCAAGTTGTTCACAGAGAATTAACCTATTTTTGTGAAGTAGAAAAATGACAACCTCCTTGTGTAAAACATGAAACAATGTATTTACATGTTTTAATAATTACAGCAGCAAAAAAAAATCATGAGATTTGGTTTATAGTGGCTCAGATTTAGATTTCATAACTATATATTTGCTTACAAACTATAATTTATTTATTTATTTTCCCCCCTTGCGTCATGAGCAGGGGAACCTCCTGAGGCTCAAACTTGGCTGATGCTCCTGGGCACAAAAAGGCCAAACAGAATAAAAACCATTGTGTGCTATGGATTTCTGCCATAGAGCCTCAGCGGAGGAAAAAAAAAAAATCCACTTTAGGGTTTAATATTGGCCAAAATGTAAGTTGCACATCATAACACGATTTTTGCCTTAGTGAGGGAAATTTGCAGCCTACTTACTGTATTTAATTGGTCGAAGCATCAATGCTTCATCTCATAGCTTTTTATGAGCGCATCAGTGCCATACAGTTAAAGTGTATCACAAATCTTTGAAGGATGCATAATGCCACAAAGGAATCACGCATCCCAACCTGTATGTGTGCCTTTTACTGCTAACTTCTTTTGTGTCACAGCTGTTACATATGTCAAAATTCTGCGATACAAAGATAATGCACACTGATGGAGATTGAATCAGTGTTGAGGTAGAAATAAACAAACCAACCAAACAAATTAAATTGCCATAACCTGCTAATCTGTAGAAGTGACTGTGGAAGTTAATCTGTGGAACGTGAAAAGGCTTGCTTAATTGCGGTCGGCTAAACAGAGCGGAAAGAGCTTTGCTTTAGCAGTTTAGCACCAAAGATGGCCTGTTTAGTGTCTGAAATGTTGAGTGTGATGTCTTTCATTTTGAGTTTTCAAGCCTTTCTGGGTTTATTTCCTCCATTTTTGGTGTTTTCGTGCTGCTAGTCTGCTAGGCTAATGATGATCATTGTTGTCGCTTATTGATAGCTTTGTTAAGGCTCATTTATACTCAACTTTAAGTACAGATATGGATATGGATATAGATAGAGCCTTCTGTCCAAACTCATTTCATCCGTATTTCGGCACGTTTTCATGAAGCGTACGGATATGGATGAAATGGAGCAGTACCGCCACAAAAACCTAGGGTCAGTGGAGCTAAGAGTTCAAATGAGATGCAAAGACGTCAATCTCTCATTGGTAATCTCAGAAAAAAAAATTCTCCGTCCTCCTGTCGCGACATACTGATTGACCTCACAGACAACCACTGTCTATATCGCCACCTCCATTTCTGCCTCTTTGTAGCACACACTACCGCAATGGTTTTTGCCTTTGACTCTCAGCTGCCCTCTAGTGGATTTGTTGCTTAACATCCATGCCAGGGTAAAGGACGCATGGAAGCATGTGGACAGAGACATTTACAACATTTCAAACGGGTGTATTTTTATATATATATTTATATATTGTGTATGGAAAGGGAGTATAAACTAGCCTTTTATAGATGTTGGGGATGTCTGTGCATTACATCATTCTGGAAGAGGTTAAGTTACACATTTTAAAGTATTCTAAACTGGACACATTTGTGACATTGAATTTTATTTTAACCAGACTGTCTTTTATCTTGAACAGTTATTAATGACCTAACATCTTAGCAATAATCACTTTAAATTTAATTTCAAATTATCACAAATCTTCCACCGCTTAGTCAAGATCTTGAGGCTGCTGCATCATTCAGACGACACTTCTCACCGGGACGGCAAAGTCTGACTTTTCTCTTTATTTTCATGTTTTCTTTTTGGTGAAAATGTGCCATCACATCTCTCTCATTTGTCATTTTGGATGGGACTGTATCTCTGTCCATCCATCAAATATGTTGTTGCACATTATATCTCAATCTAAGCTAGTCTGATTTTAACAAAATTTGAATACTAATTTTACCAGTAGTTTTGGCTGACACAAAGTTGAGCAGATAATGCCTTTTTTTTTTCTTCAAATTTTGGGATGGGCTACTCCTTTAAGAATTAGTCCACCTGAGATTTTTTTTTTCAATGTTGGATTGAATGACACCACAGGGAAGGTGAAAGAAGGAAAAGTCCTGGTACTGTTGGGCTGAGGGGGAAATCTTGAGTAATTGATAGTCTTGCAGTGTAAATGGGTCATTGCTCGAAATGGATGATCAATGAATTGAAATAAAGGCCATCTGTTTCTGTCAGGTGGATATTAAACATACTGAGGAAAAACGAAATCAGTTTAATAAATATTTGAAATTTCTGGCTCCTCAGCATGACCTTGAGGGTATAGCATTACGTTTGCAGATCCGACACTAATGAATACTGGATAGTTCAGCGAGGGCACTCATTTAAAGAAGGCACCGCTGAGAGTAAATTGCTGTTGGGACGGCGAGGATCTCACTGCTCTCCATTGTCAACAACGTGCATACCTAGCTAAGGAACATTTTGATTAAAACCATTTTTGTATAGTTTTTCTCGCTCTCAAAATACAAATAAGCTGGCATAACAGACAAAACATAATTTCAGGTATAAGAGGCTTCAGCACAGCGCATAAAAAACAGTACATTTTATATCTTATCATACAATATGGAAAACAAATACACTCAGGGATGGACAAGGACTCATTTTCAGCCTTGGAGTTTCATGCTGCAGATCAGCTCATTAACCTTAATAATGCAGACTAAGACAGTCTTCCATTATCTCAAACTTACCATCTCAAATGAAAATGCACATGAAAATGAAATGCATATATAAAAATATGCACTTTATTCTCTCATCCCCTTATCTGCTTATTCCCACTGAGAGTCATGAGGGGCTGGGACTGTCCTGGCAAGCACTGGACAGAGGGCAGAGGTTGCCCATCCATCACAGTGAAATATAATAAACATATAGGCCTGCTTAGTGTTAAGAATGTGTAATGCCAATGCACTGTTGCATGACACTGGGTAGCAACGTTACAGCCGTTTTGTACTTAAAAATGATACGATTCTATGCACCAATTTAACACTACAACACATGCATAAGATTTGGCCCAATCCCTCTCTGCTGCTTGCAAGCTTGAGCAGGTACCATGTAGGTCAGTTAAGCCTGTTTTGCTGCATCCTTTTGCAATGCTTCTTTTTTTGCTTTACTTTTTTTCTCTTTATATCCTCCACTTTAGTTAGAATTTCACCTGAGGCTACTTAATTCGAGAACATGTCATTATGACATGACCAATCCCAATCTAATACGAGCCTGAGCTTGACTAATTCTGGAGAGGGATGTGCTCTAATCTCCCCTACGATCAGCCTTAAGGTGGATTTCTTGTATTTTTGGACGGGGCGTGTCAGTAGCAGTGTGCATATGTGGAGGAGCATGTTAGAAGCTGTGTGTACATGCGCTAATACCACTGTGACACACAGAGAAGGAGAGAGAAAGCTGGCGAAACCTGCCGCACAGAGTGTCACCAATCAGTTCACACAGCAAGTCAAGATGGTCAATTTCACACATCCAAACAGCATACATGCCAATCCTGATTCTTCTGACTTTCCCCAATGAATGGGGATTATAAGACATGTGGACGAGAATGTACTCTATTTTTCAGTACACTGCGTTCTTATTTATCCAGTGACCTCTGTACCAGATTGTAATGAAATTTAAATGTTTTAATGACTTCTGCCCCCTGTCTAGAGTGCCTAATTTTTTATTTATGTCCCACTTATTTGATAGAAGAGGCAAATATGGCTCCATGTAAGTCGTTTGAGTAATACAGTGTAATGAATTGAACTTCAATATATATAAGGCTACATAATACTCTTGGCATAATGACACACAATAACTGGTTAGTTGGAGCATACAGCCAGCACAAAACTAAGGTGGAAACACACCTGAAGAATTTGGTTTTATGACTCATGATGACCAACAAATTAGATGCTTCAATTTACAAGAGACATACAGAATTGGCTACGCTGATGAAACATAAGGTGCAGAGGAATCATGCAGTCCCTCTCTGTCTATGGGTACTCGCACATCTCGGTTTTCTGGCAACGGGTGCATTCAAAAGTGTGCTTTCTGACAGGCTATTCCAGTCCACCCTGAGCCATGTCTTGCTCATGGTGCAAAATGTCAGAATTCATTTAAGTTGAAGATGCATCAGGTTGCCCTTCACTGCTGTGGAATAGGCCATCAAAATGCAATTTGCAGCATGTCCGGTTTCCTAAATGTAATCGGCACAATCGACTGCGCTCACACTGCGATAGAGGCACCCCAGGAGAATGAATTTGTTTATGTTAATCAAAAACATTTTCACTCTGTCAGTGTCCATATCATTTGTGATGTGCACACGGCTCTGAGATATGTTGTTGCCAGTTGGCCTGGTTCAAGCCATGATTCCTTCATTCATCTGTTTCAAAGCCATATGGGGAAGAGACTTCAAGCTGAAGATGGACAAGATGGGCCACGGGAACCCAGCTGCCAGATACAGTTAGTAAATGAAGACATTTTGAACAAAATCAGTCGTCATGATGGCAACAACTAGGAAAATATGGTTGAAAATAACCAGACTTTTACTAAACCCTAGTTCAGCAAAAAAAAGCCCTAACATGGCTACCAGCTAGTTGTCAGTGCAGCCCAGTGTACACCAAGGACAGAGGACTATATTGCCCACCGACCAGCTTGCATCCAAGCCTACATGAATTTTCTCTGAACCACATTTAGAGAAGACATGAGTCTCAGAAAAAAAGAAGGATCCCGCACCACATTATTTCACATTAAAATGAGGGTTCGGTGTTCAGTGACTGTAGTAAAATTAATTGAATGTGCATTTGTTTTTAACAAGGTTATGACTTTTGCATTTGTTTTACATTAGTTATTACTTTATCCTCTTGTTTTCTTGGTTGTTTCCCTTTTTTAATTTGATAATTTTCAAGTCCTGGTTTAGTTAGAGCCCTTAATTACTGTTATAGTCTCCAAAAAGCTTTACAGGCTCTCATTTTAAGGGAAAGCAAAAAATCAACACCCCTAATCAAAACCTCCATAGCGGGCAAGGAATCAAGGAAATCAGCAAATCATCCAGCAGATGACTTTAAATGTATTCCATTGTACAAACGGCAAAATTTCCAACGATACAATTTGAGTTAATGTCACATTGATAAATCGGATGGTATTGGTAACACAGTAAAAATGCTATTTACAACCTCATTCATGCCGCTTGCTAAATGACACAATATAATGCATTATTATGAATGCATAATAGTTCACTTGTTCAAAAGTTTGGACAGGTATGTCACTTTAATTATTGACTGCGTTTTAATATAGGCACAGCTGATGCAATGGCAGTGGGGCCTCTTATGAAATCGCCAAATTGTCTCATACAGTCCAGCGCTACAAGTCGGGCATGCTCTCCAGTTATCTTTTACTTTTGGGTGTTTACTAGGGATGAGCGAGTACACCACTATCTGTATCTGTATCTGTTTAACCATCCACATTATCCGTATCCGTATCCGTACTCGGAGTGGGCAGGACCAAAACCGGAAATGGGCGGTGCTTACGCCGGAAGTTGGTGGAGTTTGACCGGAAATGGGTGGAGCTAAACCGGTAGTTTATTGAAATTGATATGGGTTGATCAGAAGTTGCTATATTTATTGTTTATTGGAAAACAATTTACAGAACAGCCTCAGAAGCTTCAGATCAATGTTTTTGATCACAACAGTAAACAAACTATTTACAGAAAATGTTTTTTATAAACACAGAACATGAATATTAAGTGCATCAGTGAATACAACACATGCAGTAAGCAATTATGAAGTACTAGAGAGAGAGTGTATAGATGTATAGATGGATAGATGGATAGATAGATAGATAGATAGATAAAAAATAATAATAATAAAAAAATAATATACTTTATGTGTTCAGCTAATGTGTGTGTATTAAGATTGTGACTGTGCACCACATCCGGTACGAGCAAAGTTTTCCAACTGACTTTATATCAAAAACCAGCCGGTAAGAGCGAGCAGACGGTTAAAAAAAAAAAAAAACCCCGACCGCTGTGTCTGCAGTGAGAGACGCGACGCATTCAGCCTGTCTGCTCAAAAGCAGCGCGTCTGCTACAAACCAAGTTTAGCAGAAACTCTACTGACTATCAGTGATTACAGACCGAGGGAAGAGCGAGCTGGAAAAAACCTGACCGCTACTGAAGAGAGACGTGACGTGAGCTGTCACACCTGAGTGAGTGACAGCTGAGGTTGTCCCTGTGTGTGTTGTGTGTGAGCGGCGCACCGCTGTACTGTGTGTATGTAGGGGAGGGTCACTGTGTGTGTGACTGGCCTATCACACAACGTGGACACAGTCAGCTACCCAATGAAGATTTTCATTCATCACGAGCACGGATATTGACTCATATTACTCGGATCATACTCGTACTTGGCAAAAGTACTATATCCGTACCGGAGAGATGAGCCGAGTATCCGGCTCATCCCTAGTGTTTACCCTGCTCTTATTTCTCCAATGCAGCTCCACACAGCACAGGGCTGGCTGGCTGCTTCCCGGCCAACCACAAATGTTAGCTATCTTGGGAAACTCTAATTACAGGATAAAGAGACACAATAACGCTGTTACACTCCATATATCAAGTCTATCATTATCTAAACAGACTGAATGGAAGAAGAAAGAACAAAGGTATGTTTTTAAATGCTGGCTCTCTGTTCAGTTTGAGTAGGAACAAACTCAGTGACTGACTGGCCGATACAATGCACTGCCTTTGGCACAATTAATTATGATCACTGTATTTGACTTACATGCTTAAGTGACTGAAAACATTAAATCTTTGTATTTTTTAATAAACTGCACTGACCACAAATGCCAGGTTTTAGGACCAGCACAACAGTCCTGACAACAAATCTACAGTCAAGGACTGTAGCTGAGCATTACCTGCATTTTGAAGCATCATTATCAGCATTGACAATCATCTCACTATAGAAAATGAAATGATACAATACAATTGAATTCTGTATTTCCCAATCTAATCACTGGCCATGGCAGTTTTGGTAACATTGCTATGAAATGCGACATGGTTAGTAGTTTCGCCAAGCTCAGCAAGTTGGCACATGAGCTTCACAGTTGCAAAACTAAACATCTGTGAGGTTTATTAATTATTTAAATGCAAATGAATATGCAAAATGACTGGCAACAAAATCACAGCCAAAAAATAATGGCTTAAGTGAGGTTTTTACTGTGAGCTACAAAACAAGTTGCCGTCAGCAATCAGAAGCTATACAGTAACAAGAACAAAACAGAAAATGAAACTTGTTAGGTTACTAATGTTACAGCTTCTCATGAGCAAAAACTTTGATGCTAATATTCAGCCCCAGGGTTGCATTCACATGTCCTGCTTCAACTTGAAGGACCGACAGACTGTTTCACAGTTTTTCAGCGAACTATATATTTTTTTTAAACTTGGTCACAACAAACAGCTTAAAACATAGCACTGTGTTATCACTACATCCTGTCACTGTAGTGGTGCAGGCAGCATAGCAACAAACATGGCAGGACTGCTACTCCTATTTACTGCACAGAAATGAGATGTTAAATACAAGTTAGGTAGTTAGTTAGTCAGAAATTGATATGCAAATTGCGTTTAGCTGTCTAGGAGAAGATTGGAGTGGTGGCTCAGCACTTTGGTGTCACAACAAGACGTTCCTGGGTTTGAATTTAAGTCTTTTATTTTTAAGTGGAAACTAAATTGGCCATAGTTGTGAATGGAAAATGTGAAAAACCTATCTGTGTTTATCGCCATAATTTGTTTTGATTGTCAGATTGTATGTAAGGGAAAAAAGGCAGTTTGTAGTGATTTGGTTATTATGGGAAAAGTTTGATGTCCACATGCACAACAGACACAGCAACCCATGTCAATTAAATTAAGGTAATGGATGATATATAGAGTTGGAGCACTCTGTGCAAAACAGGTAGAGTGTCACAGCAATGTGACGCAGATGGCAACAAAAAACGCTCTGATGCTTCTCTGTTAAAGTGCCTAAGAGACTGCATGTGTTGTTTGGCAGCGTGTAGCAATTATCACTTTGTACCTGCTGCCTTTGAGGAAGCAGTGGTGAAATGCAGTCTGGCAGGGCAATAAAATCTCCTAGAGCCATTAATAATTTAGGAATTACAAAATATCACTAAAGTGTGCATGCTCAAACACTATATGGACAAAAGTGTTGGGACACACCTCTTAATCATTGCATTCAGATGTTTGATTCAGTCCCATTGCCACAGGTGTATAAACTCCAGCAGCTAGCCATGCAGTCTGCCTTTACAGACATTTATGAAAGAATGGGTCGTTCTAAAGAGCTCACTGAATTCCAGCATGGCACTGTAATAGCAATGTAATAGGATGCCACCATCGCAACAAGTCAGTTGAAATAGAATGAAACAGATTCGACCATCAACTGCAAGCTGTATTACTGCAAAGTGGAGGTGCTCAGGAACCACAGCAACTCAGCCGCCAAGTGGCAGACCACGTAAAGTTACAGAGCGGGGTCGCCGAGCGCTGAGGCATACAGTGTGTAAAAGTGGCAGACGCTCTGCTGACTCAATAACTGCAGAGCTCCAAATCTCCCCTGGCATTAACATCAGCACAAAAACTGTGCGCAGGGAGCTTCATGGCATGGGTTTCTATGGCCGAGCAGCTGCATGCAAGCCTTACATCACCGAGCACAATGCCAAGCATCAGATGGAGCGGTGTAAAGCACGCCGCCGCCGGACTCTGGAGCAGTGGAAACGTGTCCTGTGGAGCAACCAATCACGCTTCTCTATCTGGCAGTCTGATGTACGAGTCTGGGTTTGGTGAATGCCAGGAGAACGTCCCCTGCCTGACTGCATTATGCCGACTATAAAGTTTGGAGGAGGGATAATGCTATGGGCTTGTTTTTTCTGGGGTCGGTCTCAGCCTCTTAGTTCCAGTGAAGGGAAATCTTAATGCTTCAGCTCACCAAGACATTTTGAACATTTGTGTTTCCAACTTTGTGAGAACAGTTTGGGGAAGGCCCTTTTCTGTCGCAGCATGACTGAGCCCTAGTGCACAAAGCAAGCTCCCAAGCTCACCCAGCAGGCATGGCTGGGTGAGTTTGGTGTGGAAGAACTTGACTGGCCTGCACAGAGCCCTGACCTCAACCCCATCCAACACCTTTGGGATGAACTAGAACAGATTGCGAGCCAGGCCCTCTCATCCAACATCAGTGTCTGACCTCACAAATACTGTTCTGGATGGATGGGCAAAAATTCCCACTAACACTCCAAAATCTTTTAGAAAGCCTTCCCAAAGGAGCGGGAGCTGTTATAGCTGTTAAGGGGGACCAACTCCATGTTAATGCCTACTGATTTAGAATGGGATGTCATAATAGCCCCTGCAGGTGTAATGTGTTGGTGGCCCAATATTTTTGTCCATATAGTGTATACTCAAAAATAGAATAATAATTCCTTTTTAAAAGGAAATCCACTTGGGTTTCTAATTCTATGGATTCATTAAAAGTAAAATGTGTGGCTTAAACACAAGTTTCAAACTTTTGGTATGTGCAAGTTATCTTTTAGTGCAGAACTGACATGTGATTGTGCTTTTGCTCCATCACTTGTTCAGCTCAATGGCAAAAATATACAAATTTCAAAAAGATGTATGACATGAGAGTAATCCTATGAAAATGTACAAAAAATATATAATAAAATAAAAAATAAAATAGTAACACCAAAAAGTGCCATAATATTACATTTAACACAAAGTTATTCAACTTCATATTATAAGCAGACTACAAAATACATATTTATTACATTTTATAACTATGTGTGATGTCCTACAAGCTTCATACAAAAGTGAGAATTCAAACTGTATACTTAAATTCACTCACTTGATGCACCTGTTCCCCTGTTAGTAGTCTGCTAATGAACACGTAAATTACATTTTATTTAGCGCTATAACAAAACTTGACAGGAACTCTTACATTCCACACCATCTTATAAAACGGTGAGCCAACTGCATCTGGCAGGCGCACATTTGAAGGTCAAGTCTTAAGAGGCAAAATCCTCCTAACTGTGCCAATTCATTAATCTAAGGCTCAATGCAGGAACAAAATGTATTGGGATGATGAATGTCCAGATCAAAGGCTTGGGCACCCCTAAAGGCATGAAATTAAATTGAAGGAACCTCCCAGTCTCGTGAATGTAATGCATGCTACAGTATTGGAATGTGACTTTTTTTAGGTTTTCAAATCATTATGGCCACTGTTCTAAAAATGTCTTGAAACCAACAAGAGTTTGTGGCAACCTGGGTTAAAAATGCTTAAACTGTATGTAGAATGTCTCCAAGAGAGATGCCAGTGATAAATAGTGTTAAGTTAGGGCATGATGCAACCTGCTGCCAGGATAAAATAGTCACCCTGTCTGCAAAATATACACACTGACCAATTTTTAAGGGACAAAACTCGTCTTATTTTTAGTACCATAACAGCCTGAAATTTTCGAGGTATTCAACAATAGCATCAAACAGTTTCTGCGGGTATTTAGCACTCTTGCCTCCTTCAGTACCCATACCTGAAGTAGAGTAAACCTAAGTAAGGCACCTAACCTCCATCCCATGGTCAACAGAGTCAGATTATGTTTATACTGAGCAGCTGGAAAACGAGCAACCCTACCTTTTTTCACAGCAAACCTATCTTTTATTGTAATTAAATAAGTGAATACATAAATAATAAACCACCTGCATGCGCTGCTGATACCAGCAAGATGGACCCATAGATCGATGGGATGACGGCTGTTTTCGCACCGCGCTATCAGGAACCCGGTTTCAATTACCAGGCAGTCTGATTCTACTCTTTAATAATCCAGTATCGATGATATCGATGATCATATTGTCCACATATTGATCATATTGTTGAGTGGAAATCCGCATAGTAAATAATAAATAATAAATAAAAAAATAAATCCTGCTGTCCTTTGTTTCAAGGTTTGATGCTGAGATGCCCTTGTGCATACCACTGTTGGTGTGTTTTACCTAATGTGTGGCCTGATTGTTTGCGTGAGTCCTGTCATTCTCCTCTGTCCTCGTGAACAAAGCTGTCACTTGTAGGACTGCTGCTGAATGGGTTTTTTTTTATTTTTATTTATTTTTTTTTACTTTACTCTTCCTCAGTAAAATATAATATGTGAGTGACTGTCAGCCTTGTGATGGACTGAACTGGTTGTGGTGACACTCAGGAACACACTCTGGTGCCATCCAGAGTGTGTTTGGCCCGTTGTATGCTTGGATAGGCTTGGATAGCCTAGGATAAAGAGGGTAGTGCAAATGAATCATTTTGTGCCTATAATTTGTCCTCATGAATGTGCAGTCACTTAACACTGTTTGTTTCCTTATTTAGCTCCAGACTTTACTCATTTGAGCCCTGCAATCTTCCCTTTCCATTTTAGTCCTCTGTTGAGAGACTGCCTTTCATCCCTCACCCTCCTGCTAAGACCACGATGGAGAGGCCACATTTCCCCTGGAGGAGCATTCACAGACTGATACCAGTCTGCTTTTTCCTCTGCTTAACTTTTCACAAGAGCGCTGGATGTCTGAGTCTTTAAGGCTCTGTCTCTAAGCTTTATTCTGCCTTTAATCCTACCTGAGCAAGTGGAAAGGTATTCACACAGGCCACATTGTCAGCCTTTGTGACAATGTGACAAGCAAGTATAAAATCTAGCCTCTAATCTTAAAACCCAACTAGTCTGATCTTTCTTGTCGTCGAATACATGCAATATGTACAGTTTTAGCCACTGAATGAGTGAGCTTTGTAGGTTTCAGGGAATACAGTAATATCTCCTTTTATTAATTTGAAATGCAAGACTTCATTAGGCAAATGCAGCCTGCATTGCGTCTGCCCTTTTTGCTTCAGCACAAATCATTATATATTCATAGCATTAAATTATCCTTTGTTGGCTCTGACCACATACTACAACTTCCAACATGGGAAATAGTCCTAATTTTGATTTGCAATATACATTACACACACACAGGCGCGCGCACACACACACTTTTTTTTCCAGTGAAAAGTGCATGAATCAGTTATGAACCTCTGCACTGCTTGTAAGCCTAAACCCATTAAAGCAATGTTTGCCTCCCACACAAACAAGAGAACAAACCTACATTATTTTAATGTATTTCCATTTGTACTTGCATAATATTCAACATGAGAGGGTCCTTAACTCTAACGCTGTCTGCTTTCACAAAATGCACATTGAATATATCAAAAAATACATCACACTAAGTACTGATAATAAAAACAAAATAAAGTGCCTTTGCAGAATGAATCACTGCACAGCAAACACTAATCAACAGCTCCTTGCCTTCATTAATACCTCTTTTCAGGTTTGTAGGAATTCATTCTGGCTCAAGATTTTGATTGGTGCAGTTCTGAAAACATGTCACATTCTGTTTACCCACTGAACTCATTACTTTACTCACTGTTAACCAGAACTTTCCAACTTCACAGAATGAAGTGTCAAATCAGACAACTCATGAATAAGTTGCAGTGTTGCAAGTATGCACAGACATGCAGACATAAAATACAGTCTGTTATTTGAAAATATGATTTTAATTTGATCAAAGCAGTAATCCAATTAAGACGGAGTCTGTACTGGGTTAGATTACGGGCTGATTCTTAGCAGTGTTTGCCATCCACAACTGCTTGTAGGAAGTATGACAACCTTTAATTACATTAAATTCCTATCTAGCCACTGAAGGGCAGCAGGACAGGTATTCTGGCGTTTTTTTACTGCAGTAGAGAGAGGCTCATGGCTGCACCAAAAAAATACAGTTCGATAGAGCGCTATGACTGTAAGAGTGTGTGTGTTTTAAACAACTCCACTTTCCAAAGTTCTCTCTCTGGAAATCAGGATAAACAGTTTACTTCAGTCAGGATTATTCTGGGAAGCCGCCAGTTTATACAATAGTGTAAGTGGCTTAAACAGACTGTTACTGAACAGTTTTGGCAAATGTGGCATTTTGTGCATTTAAATTTTGTCAAGTACTGCCTCTGAATGCAGTCTTTTTTTATTCACTTAAAAGGTACACTATGCAAAATTGCAGATGATTTATCTAAATGAGGCTGTTTAGAGTCAACTGACCAAAAAAAAGCATGGGGAAAAGCACAGAAACTGAAGGCTAAGTATGTATGGTTCTCATCATCCCATCATTATAATTAGGCACTTGCTCAATATTTTTGTGAGGTGGGTCTTAAGAGTCCTTATTTGAAGTATCCCTTTGCAGTTTTACACTGTTAAAGAAAACGATAAAAGAATTCATTATGTTCGATTACTTGTGCAGATTACTGTTGTATATCCCAGAAGGGGCTTGGGAATCTGCCAGCTATCTTCCAAAAATGACCCAGGCCAGATGCACTACAGGTGCTACCAACAGGAAGGCTGATGAAATACTACACTATGCATGTGTCAGTGGCATGTGGAGGAAAGACACAAAGAAGTAATATAATGCTAATAACATTAATAATTAGAACCATGAATGCAGGTGCTAAATGCAGATACTTTCTCATGGGCTGGAAAATCTGTGCCTTGTGTGTATGTGTGCACAAAAGCAGAGGTAGTCTCATGCTGAGAGCTTAGACTCCATGGTATTGTCCAAGGAAAACTAATTAGCTGATGCATTCCATTCCATCAGGATCTGGGGAACCATCCATCACATTGAGGGGAACAAACAAAATACAGTACTCATGTAAATTAAAGTCCTGGAGTGCCTCTGGCTCAGGATATATCATTTTCATTCATTTATTAATTTATTTTCTCACAACTCTTTATTGGTGCGTCCCATTCATCTGACAGCTCAACCACAATAAGCTGAAGGGGAAACGTCGAGGCAGTGTCTCTGATTGAAAAAGCAGAGTGGGGCTTTTTAAATTCCCCTGGAAACAATACTGTGATGCAAACTTTGTAGTATATAGCTCTGTGGAGATACATGGATTCATTCATGGACGGTCATTATCATTAATTAGCTGTTGCAAGGACTGTGTTGTGCTGAAACTTTATCTGATTGGGAGGGACTACTGCATGCACATATTTAACTCATTTACCTCAACCCAACACAGAAAGTCTGTATTCCACTGGAGATGGCAGCCAGTAGTTCTGTACTCCTTAGAAATTAGAAACTTAATCCGTCCATGTTTACAAGATACACACATCACCCTGGTTGTTTCTTCAAACAGTCAAAAACAGGATTTGCATGTTTTAGGGAGCAGAGAGGAAAATCTGGATTAAATCGAGCTAAGCTTATTAATGTTGGAAGCTATAGATCTGTAATAAGATTGATGGGCTAAGCCTTAGCTTCGGCTTGTTTCTGTATGGGCTCCAACCCAGAGATTTGAAAGGCAATCTAAACAAGATACCTCAGGTGATTAGGATCATAATGTGTGTATCTATTCGCACAAAACACCTTGAAACCATATACAATCCCATAGTACTTGCCGGTGTTTAAATGAAACTATGATACCAGTTATTGTGACATCTCAGTGGGGATTTTCATTTTGGTTCTGGACATTTGTTTTGTGTTAGGACACTCCTCTCATTGCGGTTCGTAATCATAATATTATAGTATGTAAAACATCTGATGCCACTCTTTTCCACAATACTTTGATGTTCAGTTGGACTGAAGATTTTTCACAGTTGTTTAGTGACAAAGCTGCTGATACAAGGTCAGTCTGTGACAGTTAGACATTAGTGTTTAATAAAAACGATGATTGATGATGTTATGATTCACAAAATTCTTGTTTGTCTTGATTGTGGGGTTGTATGGTATCAAAAAGGCTTGCAGGTTTATCTTTTAGGTTACTACAGAGTTTCACACTGAAAAGTAGTTGCTAACAACAATACACTCACCAGCAATACAACTAAGCTGATTGGCTGTCCCTCAAGAGCCCACCTGCTGGAGAAATAAACTTCTGCAAGGTTGTATAGTTAAGTGCATCGGGAGCATTGAGGGAAAAAGGTCTTGCCTCAATACACACAATGCAAATGCCAGCAGGCCCAGTTTCAGAAAAAAATGACTTAGGGTGCACAGGGGTTAATTAGCAGGGGTGCACTGGAAGGGGTTACATGTCCCGCGCCTGGTTCCCAATGAACAGATTATTCAGGAAAAAGTTGGAAACAGTAGTAAGTGAATACACTGTCATTCCTTTTTCAGCAGGAGTTTCCTTTGAGTCAAGGTGTGTGTGTAGTAAGTCCATGCAGCCACTCACACACAGGCTTCATGACAAATAGGTCTGGACTTATTCTCATTAGGTCATTTTTTATTAAGCCTAAAACATATTCTGCAAATGTAACCAACACACATCTAATCTCACTTCAGTAGTTGCTGCATTTATTAAATGGTTTGATTGCTTATAGCTCAATTTTCTTTAAATCAAACACTGACTGTGGAGAAAAAAAAAAAAAAAAGATTAGTCCTTTGCATGGTAAAAAGAGAGAAAATATGGGAGTATGAAGAGGTGCAGTGGACTGGGACAACTTATAAGATTTTATTTGCAACCCGGTTTCTTTATGACGAATATAAATCAGTTGTAATAACTATTAAAGAAGGTACACTGGCCCATTCACCTAACTGATAACTTAACCTTAAAATATGTGCAACACAAACCAATGAGATAATTTCAAATGTGCCAACAACAGGTGGCCAAAAATTAAAATTAATGTCAACTAAATTGATATCTTATCCACCCTACAAAGCTGCCATGCACTCCAAAAATGGCAGACATTTGGATCAGATTTATTATGCATATTTCAAATATTTCCATGTGTTAAGTAACATAGGATTGCCATTCAAAGAACATGTAGGAAAGCTAAGCATCAAGCCAGACAGAATAAAAATATCACTGCTCCTGTTCCAGTTGTTTTTTGAAATAAATGCAGTTAGACTACCTTTTGATATGATAAACGGATTTTATCAATTTCAACTGTAATATCAGTCTGTTCAGTGATTCTAGTTGACATTTTGACAGATTACTGTCTACAGCTTGACCTTAGATTATTGTTGTTCTCAGGTGACACATTTTTAATTTATTTTGAGGGCAGTATCCCCAAATTTTTGGTCTTCTGCCTAAAGTTGTGAGAGAGAGTAGTAGTGATAAGTGGGCAAAACTAACATTTTATATGAAAAAGATGAACATTAAAATCTGTTCACCACTTCCTCAACTAGTACAATTACATTCCCTCCTTCAAGGCATCACTGAAAATCCACCTTTTCAAAACAGCTTTCAACATCTGACTCTCCCTCCTTGCTTTTAACTGCCTGTCGTTTTGTCAAATTGTAATATTCTCAGCTTTGCGTTAGTGCGACCATTGTTTTTATTGTCTTTTTATTGTGAAGTGTCCCTGAGGACCATGAGAAGCACTACAAATAAAATGTATACTTCTTTTTTTCTTACCCTACTCATTATGATAATACAAGCTTGCAGAATGGACCTACCATAACCAATGTCCACTTTCACACTTTTGAAGACAGAGCAGTTCTTTTTTTGGTTATTTTTATTTGCTTATTTATTTAGTTGGCTTTATCTGACAAAGCACAACTGGATCAGCAGCTGTTCAGGTTGCAGTAAATTGCTCAAGCAGATTGTGCTGGATTTGGATATTCAGAGAAAAACACTCTTTCCTTCAGGTAAGCCCCACCCATTAATCAGATGACAAAAAATATGCTTTGTGGCCTGCTTACTGTCTACCAGAATGCCATAATATAGATATTTTTTTTGAAACTGTGAAAGTTCACAAATCGTTACATTCTACCCTTTTTTTTTATATATTGGACTTTATATTACAATTAATCAAGCATTATATCACTGTAGTGATGCAATGCTTACACTCATATCTGGTTTACCTATTTAACACTCTATATTCAAATAGTTTTAAGCTTAATTTTCATTGATTTAAAGTTTTTGAAGGTAAAAATGCATCAAAGACAACAATTCTGATTTCAATGCATTGTCTTTGTTTAAGTAAGCAGAGTGTTTGTCTGCTTTGATCAAGTCCCTTGATGCCTTTTATGTACTTTGCGTCCTCCTCTCTTTGAAAGCACTAGTTTGGTCCACAGAGACAGAGGGAGAGAGATTGAGATTGAGAGAGAAAGAGAGAGTGTGATATCCTTCTCTTATTCCCTGGGAGGACAAAGTAAACAACAGACGCTTGAGATTCATTGTAATTAATGAGGTGTATTTGTAAACAACCCTTAGCTAAAATAAAATACTGAGATGAGGTTGCACCTCAAGAGATAATATTGCCCCTTTTCATGATATGTATGCATGTATGTAAATATGTAAAATACAACATCAATGTGAGGTATAGCTGCCAGTACAGAATTATGCAGCATCACAACACATGCAGCAACACATACAAAAGTATCAGTACCAGGGGTGTATGGTGCATTAAGGGTGCTCGTTGCCCCTCTTGCAATTCCACTTGTGAAATACATGTTTAATGCAAAAACGTCTTTGTTACTGTTACATAAATCATATATTACAGAAATATGCACTAATTAATGAAAAAGTGCTACCTACAGTCTTTGTCTGTGTGCTGAAGGGTGTACTTTTATCTGCCTGACGGTGGTATGTGTGTAATATGTTTATGTGCTTTTCCTGGTGGCCCCTGATTGCTTGACACTGCAAAATGAAAATAACTGGATGTGGGGCTTCACTTATGAAACTGTGCATGAATTCTACATGAAAACATTATGTATCCACAGAACAGGAAACGTACATACACTGAAAAATTCAGTTCACCTGTACGCAGTTCCCTTTCATTAATCACAAATCTATCTGAAGTGTTGTGCATGTGCACAGGCCTCAACATCCACACTGTGAACGCACATGTAGCCCTACTCCATGTGCAAACTGAAGAGTTTGTCCATTCATCTCGTTTTGGGGAGAAAATTACAATTACAATTTTACATTACAATTTCTAATATTTACAAAACACTGTCTTTTTTTTTCTAAAAGAGGAACTTAATTCAGTAAAATTTCTTCAAACATAGTCCTGCACCTAACTCAAGCAGAATTAGTCTAAGTTACTGCTGTAAGCTCAGATGAGAAAAAAAAGATGCCACCAAGTAAAGCCTTACTGGGCATGGTCAGAGTGTGGGTGCCAGTGTGGGGCCGGGGATGGACACGAGTGTCTGGCAACAATAATTACTGTCCACTAGGCTTTCCACCGATCTGATCGGCTATATCGGATCGGCCAATATTTTGCATTTTATGCAATTTGTGTGATCGGCTGTAATGTCTTAATTTGCCGATCCGATCAATGACATCATTGTCATGTTGAAATTTTTTGCAGATGCTCCCATTGCATTGTTTTATCTGTCTCATTTACTCCGAAGAAGTTCCACACCACCACCATGTTAGTTTTGAGCCCTGTCACTATGTGACGGACAATAAAGTTTTTTGAATCTTGAATCATTTGCTGTCGGATTCAAACAAACATGTCGGTGGTGTGGGACTTCTTCAAAGTGTCTGAGACGGATGAAACTCTATTGCTATTTGCAATCTGTGCAACATAACAGTACCTCGTGGGGGAGCATCTGCAAAATGTTTCAACACGACAAATTTAATCAGGCACCTGGATAAGGAACACAAGGAGTAGCATGCCGAGTTCATGAAACGGAGCATGGAAAAAGAAAAACAAACATCGAAATGGATGCTAAAGCAAACTACTTTAGACATTACCCGTCTGTATAACCGTGACAGTGAGAAGGCAAGGGGTGGCACAAGGAAACTTATTGTGTTTAGTTTATCATGTTCGCCAACCTGACATTTAATATTGTGGAGAACCCTGCATTTCAACTTCTGCTAGCATATTCTGATCCACGTTACCTCCTCCCAGGGCACACATACTGTGGCGATACTGGTCTAAATGAGCTACACCGGGATGTGCATTCGCACGTCTTTAGCAGTGGCGGCATGGCAAAGATTGTTAAACATAGGCAAAAATGCTTGAGAACACTTTTGTTGATACTCAGTCAACAGTACATAAGTATATGCAGTAAATAAACAAGTGATTTAAATAGACATATTGCTCCCTCATGTGATCAGTGATCGGTTTATTTAAACTCACTGATCGGTGATCGGCCCCAAAAATCCTGATCGTGTAAAGCTTACTGTCCACATTACTGGAGCCATGCCAGATAAAGGAGATGTTTGGCTGGTAACACTGCTGCAGGTGAAGCAGGTCGGCTACAGGCCACTGTTTCACCTGTTTATGGAAATACTGCACCAAACAACGCTCACACTTTGCCTTCAAGTCGTGCTCCAGCAGTGCCAGGGCATCTGCCATAAGTCGTTATGCACAAATGTCGCTGCATGTAATACACTCCTGATCAAAATTTTAAGACCAGTTGAAAAATTAAGAATTTAAATTTTGCACTGTTGGATCTTAAGAAGGTTCTAAGTAGAGCTTCAAATGCAAAAAGAAGAAATGGGAGTGAGACAAAAAAAAATTTGAGTAAGCAATTTATTGCAAACAACCATTAAACTGAAATAGGCTGTTCAACAGCTGATCAAAAGTTTAAGACCACAGCCTTTAAAAGACCAAATCTTCGCAAAAATATGGATTCAGTGTCATTTTCTGTCAGGTATCCACAATGTCATGACCTCCTGATGGCAAAGGCAAAAAAGCTTTCTCTCTTTGAACGGGGTCGGATTGTTGAGCTGCATAAGCAAGGCCTCTCGCAGCGTGCCATTGCTGCTGAGGTTGGACGCAGTAAGACAGTCATTTTAACAGTCATTTTAAAGTCATTTTAAACTTCTTAAAAAGATCCTGAGGGTTATGCTGCTCCATACCTTACCAAAATTATCACATCAATCAGTTGGCCAAGCTATTTGATGTAATTTTGACTATTCACATGGTGCTGACTGAGTTACTTGGGATGCCAGGGGATGACTTGCAATAGGGTGGTCACTGGGTGGTTCCTTGGTGATTATTACGGCTT
>OMLB01025086.1:0-18472 GCA_900302555.1 Myripristis jacobus
GAGGAGAGAGGATATGAAAGAGGGCTGAGAATGAAAGGAAGTTTGAAAGAACAAAAGCCGAAAGAAAAGAAGGCGCAGAGATGGACAGGTAAGGTCTTGTGGGGGCTAGTGTCAACATAATTCTCTTCAACAGTGTTGGACGGCTAAATGAGATCTTCGCTTTGAATGAGTATAAGGCACCAGCCATCGAATAGCGAGACGTGCTTTTAATTTGATTTGCTAGGGAACTGCAGCAGCATCTCACGGTTATGTTATATTTGGACTTGTGTAATTGCCTTTAATATTAACATCTTCAAGTTTTGTCAGTTTTTGCTTGGCGTGATTGCTGACTTTGTAAACTTTGGAAGGTTTCTTGGTAGATTGGATATTCATTTCTCATTAAGTTCTTTATCCATCAAGTTGATGTTTCTGATGATTTCTCTTGTCAGAGGCACTCCTCGGTTAAGGACGAGGAAATCATCTTGAGGCTCAGGCTGTAACGTGCACAAGCAGCAGTGTGTCGGCCAGAGGTCCTAAGGTTATTCACAGATCTGTTTGCATTGTTTGATTTTTTTCCTCTCTGTAAAACTTGTCCTTGGAGTTCTGTCTCTATATCTCGGAGGGATTGAGATGGATTAGCTTAGTAGGCTGAATATCTGAGCCATGGGTGTCTTTTCTCCAGAAGTACAGCCGCTTTGAATAATCCTGCCAGAACAAAAGGTTTCCAGTGACCAGCTGTATTCAGAATCGCCACCAGCAGCGATCATTGGTGCTAGACAGACACATGCCAAGGTGATACTTCAACTCAGTACAGCCAAAGAGCACCTTCAGCAAACCAGGCCAATATTTTGCAGACAGCTGACAGCACAGACCAGGGAACCAACTGTTCACCAGAACTGACTGAGCTTTGCCAAGCTGTTCAGCAAAGAAATAAACCACTTGCATTTGATAGTTGGAGTGTTAACCACTGCCTGGTATGTTGAACAGAAGCTCCGCTGTAAGCCCATTACAGATTTGTACCGCTATATGCTGCTAGGCTAAACCGTAAAGAATAGTTCAGGAATAGATTAAGCAAAGTTGAGCGGTAAGCCCAGTATTAGCCTGTCGGAGAGCTAATGCCTAGCGAAATGTTGCCTTTGTGCAGAGACAGCAGATCCTGCATGCTTTATGTTTTCATGTTGTACCTAGTATGTTGGACTTAGGTTTTTGTTAGCACACATGTCTGTCCCCTGCGGATCTTCTCCAGCGAGGTAGAGCCACAGTCATGCTTGAGAAAGGGGGCTCACAGTGATTGAGATGCTGTCATAACGGATACTGAGGTGATGGTCGCTGCGGGAAAGGACAATGACGACACTCTGAGAGACGTGAAGATGGCATGCAGGGATGAACGGGGGGTGTAAAGACGTCTGGACACAAACTCAGTGCAACAGCATCAGGACTAAAACTGAATTGCTGAACACTGCACGTAATGACCTCCTCACCTTTAAACCCTGTTTCCTTCTTTGTTACATTAGAATCTAATTCAGCGGGTTTGTCTTGACATTGAGACATAATAATAATGACAGCAGGACATCACACTGCAGGGCAGTCAGGGATGGATGACCCACCAAAACTCAGTTTACTGAGATTTCAGTAAGAGTTAACTTAGTTTTTTAGGCTGACCTATTTTGATGAGATAAATCCAAACAACACGTGATTACCATTGATGTATGAAAGTATGGATTATAAAGAAAAAATAAGAATAAATGAATGCTTTTCTGAAAATATAACTTATTTTTACTCATTGTGGTCATAGTTTCCCCATTTTTCGCATTTACCACCACATCTCTACCTACAGTAGCCAGTGGCATATACATGTCTGTAGATATTTATGTAGCATATTAGGACATAAAGCAAATTAAGTCGTAGCCTCATTGAAATCCATTTAAAAACAGGTGGTGTCACGGGAGACCAGAGTTTTTGATAAAACAATTTGAGTATTACTTGCTCCACAGCTGCCTCCAGCTTTTCAGCATCGGCCATTGACACAAGCCTGTTACAGTGTGTGCGTGTCAGTATATTTGGAGAGTCATTGTTTTGTAGTCAGGCACCTGCTTATTCCCTAGGTCTGTGCCACACAAAGCCCATGAACGCTGCCTTGTGATTGGCTGACGATGATGCAATGTTTTATGGCAGCAGAGCTGTTTGCTTTGAGGGCATTTCCAAAGTAATTGACCCTGCTGGGAATAGCTTTGCCTTGATGTAGTGATGCTAAAGTAAATCAACGAAACAAAATATTAACATGGTATTCAGATTTCTCGCATTTTGGGGCACAACCTCGCATGCATAAATTGGGATGAGCCTGCCTGTGGTGATTGTGATTCTGGCGTGTGAAAATGCTAGATTTCTCTGTCCAAACTCACAAGCTGTTCCTTATGTTAGGTTTGGTTCATGCAGTGTCCTCGTCACAGCGTGTTGTAAATGTATCTTTGCTTGTGCTCACATATGTGTGCCTGCATGCATGCAATTGCACATTTGGTGTTAGCATATGACAGAGTGGCAACAGTGTATGTGAGGTATTTAGGCTTTGTGGGAGATGATTGATAATGATGTGCCTCACTACAGAGCTGGAACAGTCCTAATGTCCTCTTCAAGAGTTTCTGAATTTCTTTAAAGGTGTTGCAGAGAATACAAAGTGTTAACTTAAGCTTGCAAGCCAAACACGCAACCTTTGTCTATGGTTTCTGATTTGACTCCAAAGGGAATCCTATATGATGAGTCTCACAGTTGCAGTGGTAAGCACACTGGTAAGCTCTGAAGGCCATTAATCATTCAGGGGTTTAAATATTACATGCTTTTATCAAAGGTCCCTGTTTCCATGCCACAGTTCTGCGCATGATAGAGTTTGATATGTGTGTACTATGATGATTGAAAAGTATGAGTTTTTAATGTTTTTGCAAATTCATGTTTCTTATCTTAAATGAGAAATCTAAAATAAGCTGCTTTCCCAAGTGAAAGTGTATCGTGTAGCTTAAAATGGCCAAGAAAAAAAAAAAAAACCTTTTTGACCTTTGCAGTTAAAAGTGGAAGAGGTGAACAAATAGATGTTGACTAGTTAGTACCCCACAGAATTTTATGACCTTCTCTTCTCTAGAAGCATATTGCTCTCTCTATTAAATGTTAATCATAAAAGCACATGGCAGTACAGATGCAAAAACTTTTGAATTTAAAGTTGAAGCGTTTGTTTTTACCAAGTGTTAAGATTTTTCTGTTTTTTTTTGCTGCTCTGTATGAAAATAGTTATTATGTTAAATTGGCAAAAATTTACTAACCACACAATCACGAAAAAAAATCTCTCCAAGACTGTGGCGCTTATGACTTTTACTAAGTCCTTAATGTTGTATACATACCGGTAGTCTGTTTAGTAGCCTATATATTAGCTTATAGATCCACACAATACAGTTTTTGGTAATTCAAAACAAATTTCAGACTGTTGACATTGTTGAATGTGTATTCTGTTGTGTCTCTTTCTTGTGTTTGCTCAGTCTTTGGGAAGATGAAAAGTGTTCTTTTTCTTGGAGGGCATATAGAATGTCAGCTTTTTGACACTGACACGTTTTGTGCAAATAACAAAAGCAAACCCAGTGAAGTAATGATACGAACTTTGACTTCATGTGGAGCTAAGACTTCCAAGCCAAACGGTCTGGTTGGTTTTTGTTGCTCATGTCAGAGCTGATTTTTTTTCATCTCCTCTGAACGATATTTCTCGGCTATTTTCTTGTGCATTTCTTGATACTTGGCTTTGTGCAGCAAAACGCTCTTGAACTTAATCAAGTGAGCAGGCACAGCGAATACAGAGGACACAAATAAACTCTGTTGAATCTGTGTATTTCTATGCACGACTCTTGAAATTTTAATACGAGTACAGTAGCTGAAAGCCGTTGTAGATAAGCTTGAAGGAAAACAAAAACAAATGCACTCAGCTCTCCTCTCGTCTCCCTGAACCATTCACCAGCCGGTGGCAATCGGCAGGCAGTTGATTGACAACTCAGAGAAAAGTCCTCCTGCTCCAGAGTTTACCTCCCTTGGTCAGCCGTCCGTGCACAGAAGTTACTTTGAAAGCAAACAGTAGATCAGTGGTGCCATTAATATTGCATAGATTCTGAAATATCTTATTTATGTTCACCCAACATGGGGATCTCTGTTCTAATATGTCAACTTAAAAAAGCCAACCTGCAGCAGCTTTAATATCACCGTTTAGAGTATGTGTGCATGAAAGTTTTATGTTTCCAGTATGTTTTGGTTGGGAAATGCAATACACTCAAATGTTTCAAAATATTCACCCACCGCATCATCTTCTGGTCTCAGGAGGTTCAGGTATTGAAGTTCTGCCGCTCTGTAAGATGAAAACTCACAGACAGTCCCACCCTGAGAGTTTCCGCATGTTTACAGCACTTCTCTGGGAGGTCTTTGTACCTCATGTTGCTTTTCAATATTCAGCCAGTTTTGATCATTAGCTCTATCATTTAGCACAGTGTAGACTTTTTTTTTTTTTACATACTCCGATTTGCCCTGCTGATCATCGAGCAGGCCATGTCACGTGTACTAAATTTTGCATTTATTCAAACTGAGACTTCATGTAAACTTGCATTTTTTTCAGACAGCATGGACAGCTTGTCAAGTCAGTCAGTAAAGCAGTTGGTCTCTATCTCTCTTTTTCTCTTTCTCTCTCTCTCTCTCTCTCTCTCTGTCTCACACACATACACAAACACATATCTGATCAGTCTGGTGAGGACAAGAGAAAATTAAATACAAACCCTGGACTTTAATACATTTTTTTGTTGTGGTCAAAGGTCCATGAGCTAATTCACCTGTTCCCAATTCCCATTTCCCATATCTTGCTCTGCTCACTTGTGACAATACAACTGGCTAATCAGTCTGCTCAGCTGATATCATGAATCATGATTTTAGTGGTTGCTTACATTTCTTTCTTCTCAGTGGACTAACAGGCCGTTGCAGTTTGGATATGAAAGACAGGGCAGAAAATGTCGACTTTGACAAACTGTGTACCTGGAGGCTACTTGTCAGCAAGCCCATGCCTTCTACTGACTTGTCAGACAATATCCATACCTCCAAAACCCTGTGTTTTCTGTACTCGTGGAATAGGTCTAACGTCTGTAAGCCTCACCTGGTGTTCCTTCATGACTGAAATAGAAGCACACACGCACGCTGCTCGTAATAGAAATGGGGCACGCTTTGTCAGATTCAAATGCATCTGCTCTTTCCATACTGTACCTTGGGGCAGGGTGTGGTAGTCAAAGCAGCTCATAGTGCACGTTGTGTTTTCGAATCAGGGACAAGGTTTTGTGGTTATAATAAAACATTTAAAATCAGATGGATGTTTAAACGGGTTGAAAGAGAGTTGAGTTGAATCAGCTCTCAGTGTAGGATGATGTGCATTTTATGTTTGGGAGAGCCTGGCTTCGTTTTGGTTGTTTCTTGGCTAAACATTCATGTTTGGCGCCTGTGTCAAAGATGCAAATGTGGCCAAACTATGAAACAACAGAGAAACTTGGAAGAAGCAAACAACCGGTCCCTAAAAATCTCCTCAAAAGCAAGAGAGAAAGTAAGAAGAGCTAGCAAACTGCACTGGTGGTGTTACTGAGGGGCTGGAACAAAACGTAATAGTCCTCATTCTTCTTCCTCAGACCATCTCCTCCATACGTTCTTCTACCGTCACTTCTAATTTTCATCCTCAAGATGGTTGGCCAGGAATACAAAGCAGGCAATGCAGGCAAAGCAGGCAGTGCAGGCTCTGATGATTTTGGGCAGATTAGCTTCCTTCTGCTACTGTCTGGATCCAAATATCCTTCATCTCATTCTGGTCGTGGTCTCTGTAGACTACCACTATCCTCCTCCCCCTCCTCCTTCTCTGTTGCTCCCTGACATTCACAGCTCTGGTGTATTCCTGCCAAGACCAAAGGTTGACATATCAAACTGTAAAGAGAGATTTATCACTCTGTGAATTGCCAGGCAGCATCTTCAAAGACTGTCGGCACTGCCTTTAGGCTCGCTGCAATTTAGATTTACATCTCCAGTCCATCCCAGTAAATCTTTAAACTTCCATCTCGTTTGTCAGTTGTGTCTCGCCTTAATTCAATCTGTGTGGATTCCGGTTTGTGTCAGCGAGCCGCTGAGTACGAATTCAGTTTCTCGTTCATTTGAATGCGTGCTCGTGCCTGTGTGTTTGTGCGCGAGAGTGTGCCTCTTGATGTGAATGCAAGCCTCTGCGGTAATGAAGTCTATGCTGTTCTGCAACCTTGTGGCTCACTGTTCATTCCCTTCCTCATTTCCCCCACTAGGAGCTACCCTTCTCACAAGGAAACCAATTCCCATGTTATCGCCTGCTAATATACATGTAATGACTTCTAACCGGCTGAAAGGCAGATACAGGCTTGCTTTATCCAGTGATGCAGCCAAGCCTAAAAGATGGATTTGCAGAAACGGGACCAGAAACATTGCATGTAAGTTGCATGGATGAGCCCAAGCCGCTGCCATAAGCAATCAGAGCAGTGAATGTGAAAAGGTCAGGTCTGTGTTTTGTGGTCAGACACACTCGTATCCATCTCATTCATCTGATGCCGCCCTGGCTTTGTGTCTCCTCATCGATCGCTCGGTTGGCATCCATCTCCTCAGCCTCCTCGGCGTAAGGCATTAATGGGAAACCAAGGGCTCTAACATGGTGTGCGACATTGGGTGTCTGAAACACTTATCACGCGCAACAGAGAAACAAGACGGGCCACAGCGATATAAGACGGGCACCAGAGATATACAGCGCTAAGATTTCCCAGATTAAGAGAGGAGACGGATTATAAAAGATTGTGTTAGGGTGCTGCCACGATGGATTGGCTTTGGAAACTCTTGAGCAGCGGGTGGGTTCGGGAGAGAGAGAGAGAGAGAGAAGAGAGAGAGAGAGGGGAAGATGGCTGTCCTGAATATGACTGGATCGGTTTGTCTTGGATTGTGTGTAGCTCAGCTTCGTGACCGGTGGTAAAGAGTGACTCTTCGGCCCTAGTTTGAGTTGCGGTGTGATGTTTGACCTTGGTCAATAACATGAGCCGTGTGGAGGGGTGGGCTCTGAGGTACTCAGTGCTAAAGGCAGTGCTCAGCCTGTGGGACACAATGACAGTGACTGGGGGCTGTCATGGTAATAATATGGATATTTTTAGTGTTTTGTCTTGTTTGATTTTTACATTTTAGAATTAAAGCCTATATATATATATATATATATACCCACATTAAACATATGCGTTCACACACACACACAGACCATTATATGCATCCGCACATGCCGTCACGCACAAATCAATGCATGCACACACACCGCTGACAGACACCTGACGCATAGAAAAACTCCACCATGCACTGAGCCCTACATTCCTCCCACAGTTACTAGGAAACAGTAGAGCAGAGCCGGTTGCTGGAGCTGTAGGGGTGCGGTTAGGAAGCAGATGGAGTGGTGTGATGATGATAAGCATGACTATGGGATGGCAATCAGATGCTGTATATATTAAAAAAGTGGGAAGATTAGGGTGTGTCCCCGTAGTTTGAATTATCAGTGACACTGTACACACACACTGTGCTCTGTGCCTGAGTCTAAAAGCCTCACATAGAGTGCATCACACACACACACACACACACACACACACACACAAACAGCCTTTGACATAATAAATTAGCACTATCTCCAAATGTGTGTACATTCCCAAGTAATGGCCCAATTTACCTGTTCTCTGATGTTGGGAAACAAGGAGTTAATCTCATTCTGCATGTGTCGCCCCAGCTGTACATCAGGCAGCTTTGTTTGGAAAGAAAGCAAAGTGCAGCAGTCCTGACCTCATAATCCCTGTCTCTTTGCACAAGGAAGGGCCTATATGTGTATAACCACATGTATGTGTGTATTGTAAGCGTGAGCACACCAATGTGTGTTTGCGTGTTGCCTGCGTTTATTTTGCCAGTGTGTACACAATTGTAGTGCAAGCTTTTTGTTTTTGCTGCTGCTGATTTCCCTGATTATCTCCCACTTTGCAGGGAGCAGTTGAGTGGGTGCAGCAGTGTGGGTCCCTCAGGTTTGGCAGATGTGCTCCTGCTTGGCCAAAGAAGCGGGGGTTGGCTATTTGTCTAACCTTCCAGCCTTCTCCCCCTTCCACACACTGCATCTTGGCTCTCTGGTGTGCCAGCACCAGTCGATGAGCATCACGGTAAAACAGCAGCTCCACCCTCTAGATGGCTGTGAGAATCCGTCAACAACGGCTGCAGCACTATAATGAGAAGCTCCAGGGTCTGGCACCAGGGCTCGTCCAGCCCTGCCTGCTCCCGCTGCCAAACAGGTGCTCCAGAGATTTGAGGAGCATACGCAGATGGGTCACTTCCTGTCATTCTGACATCAGTGATGTTTGCTCATTGATTTCCTCTCATGAATATTGAGAGGATTCTCATTGTCAAGGTGGGGGAGGTGACAGGTCGGTGGCATAGTTGGTAAGTCATAGAATTTATGAAGACCAATGTATAACCTATTTTTTATCCACCTACCCCGTCTCAGTCTCTCCCCACCAGGTTGTTTCTCTGCCCATGTCTGCTGCCTGTTCAGGTAGTGCAGGCAAAATCTGGGCATCAGCTCATTTCACCAACATCAATCACCCATTTCTTCCCCACTCATGAGTTCAACTGACACAAACCCTTGAACGAAGCTTCAAATATTCATACCTTCGCAGAATTATTAATGCTGCGTGAGCTCTAGGGGGAGTTTGTATTTTACCGCTTTCATTAAAAAACATTCTGTTTCTCAGCTGTGGAAAATGCCGGGAAAAAAGTTGCTGAAGCCACTGTGGATCTCTTCTTATTGCTTTGTGTCTTCCCTGGTGTTGTCTCCAAAATTGCAGAAATGCTTAGTGTGTTGCCTTCTCACCTCCTGTAATGTGTTAAGTGCAACTTGAGAACAGTGAAACTACATTTCGAGCCTGGAGTAGAGGAATACAACCATGGATGCTGTTTGGAGGATGCTGACAGAAACTGCAATTATCTGCATCAATTTTGACCTTATCACATAGAAACTGGATGTGTATTTTTTTTTTTGCCATATTCATAAAAACACACAATTTAGAGAAATAAACACTAATAAGTCGCCTGAATTTCGCAGTGAGTCAGCGCCATGCAAATTCATTTTATTCTTTTGGTTTGTAGAGAATGGAGCTTTCAGTAACAGTGGATGCGATGTGGTTAACAATTGACAAGTGCGTTTTAGCCCAGTGAATTATCATTGACTGTCCTGTTGTTTGTCACAGCACAATGCCTCCTATATTGTAAGCGCAGAGACAGTCGATGTCAAATATGGCAATGAAATGTAGAGGACACAAAGTAGTTGTGCTTCTGTAGCTTTGTTTCCACTGAGAGTGCACACACTGAATGTGTGTACTCTGACTCACACACACACACACACAGAAGTATCTTCATTTGAAGTAGATCCTCCCTGCATTAGTAGTCTGTTCTGGTGCGGTGTGTAAGCACGTTAACCACAAACAGTTGTTGCACAGCATGCAAATGGAGTTCTGTAGCAGAGGTCTCACCTTATATTGGCAAAGAAACAACCTTATGTGTGAGTGTTGTGCGTGACTTCATCACAAACTGTAGTGCACTGCTCTTTGCATCGGCATGTCATGCCTTATCAGTAATTCACACTTCATATTTCTGTGCATTTTTGCTCAACATTTTCTGCTTGTGCATGTATTTTTTGTGTGTTCACCCACGTGTGAGTGTGTGTGCATGTGTGTGTATGTGCGTGCGCATCCTTTTTCTGCCGTTTGTGCTAATGACAGCCGGCTGTGTGTGAATGATTCATAGCTGAATGCTGATGAGACATGCTGCAGATGTCTCGTAGAAGCCAAGCTGTGCCCTTTAGGTGTCACTCAGCCCACAGGGAGGCTGGTCACCTGCACATCTCACTCATACTGTACAACTCCAGGCAATAGTAGCTCGATGGAAAATGTCACAGCAAGTTCTTGATTCCCCGTTTGTTCACAGCTTAATATACCTTCTCCAACTTTGTGTGTGCATGCGCACACACGCGTGCACACAAACTGTTTGTTATGTACATTTTTGACACTTGCTTCATGCATGTAAGATGGAAAGTGATGCGAAGAGCAGATTGAAATACATTAATTGTCTCTGCAGACGCTGTACAACAGGCAAATTGTCTGGGAGAAGAATACAACAAAATCTCACTGGAGAAGGTCAAGGGGAGAAAGAGCAGCAGCGATGTGCAGCAGAGAGAGGCTAGAGAGCTGTCTAATAACAATAGAGAGCGGTGCCGGCCTTCAGAATGAGCCTCATCACTCTCTTCTTCTCTTCCTTTGCTCTCTCTTTTCTTTTCTTGTCTGGTCTACACAGCAAGATGTACCCGGCACTGCCTGGGCATAGCATGAGTTGGTATTGATTTCTTTTCCCCTCTGCTCTGTTGGCGGATGTTTGACGCAGGAGTGCAGGGACACTTGGGGCTTTGTTATGGACTTTTGTTCTCTTTCCATGTCCTTACTGTGGTTTGGTTTATTCATACATCACAAAAAGTGCTCTATCACTGCCTGCCACCCACCTGCCAAGGTGCCCTCTGAATGCTGGCCTCACTGGTCTCATGGTCTGGAGCCCACAGAGCTTGCAAGCCTCTCCACTGGAACAGCAGGATCATTGAACCCAAAGCTCAGCAGAAACCTGTAATGTGGGAAAAATGTCTGACTGTTTTGAGTGTGGAGCACCTTCGAAATGCTTTGAAATCAAACAATGGCATTTTTCAAACGGATGTCAATATAATTATTTGATTTGAGATTAGAGTCAAGAATATGCGCTTCAAGATGGAGACTTTTGGCAAATGTGGAGCAAAACTTATACAAGCAGGCACCTAATCTGTCTTTTTTTTCTGCATATGTCTAGATGAAGATGATAATGATGATGAATGACAGTCATAATGATAATGATCTGCTACTGATTTGTTTATATATGCCAAGGCTCCTTTCCCCAGAAAAACAGTTCTTAATGTGCAATATGCTCAGTCTACATCATTGCAATGATCAGCTGTCATTCACCATTTAAGTAACGTCAACTTATTTATGTATTTTTCAAAAGAAAAAACTTTAGTTTTATCATGACTTTTGGAGAAAATCTATTTTATAGTTTAGTGGTTAGTTTAGTCAAAGGTGCACTGCAGCATGACACTTTTTTGAGGTATCTCTGTGGTATTCCTTTTGGCTCAAAAGGTAGAAAACCTACAACAACCAGGCTGCACTGTGGCAGCTAGTACTGCAGTTCATTGCCAGAACACGGGGCAGTGTTAAACTCGTCTTAACCTGCTGTGATTGGTTTAATGCTTACCAATGGCTCAGGGAGAGACTAAATTGACTTTGTGGACCTGCATACCTGCTCTACTCTGCCTCTGAGTGATTGTAACTGTTGCCTCCGTTGGTTAGGTTGGTTAAGGTAAGGGTTAGGGTTGGGAAAGGGTTAGGGTTAGCCAATCAGAGGCAGAGTAGGGTGGGTCTTCCCGGCTGGCATACTGGGTATGCAGGCCCAGGAAATCAATTTAGTCTCTCCCTCTTGGTTTAGAGGTACGATAAGCACTGACATCTGTAAATCATCTCTGACAGAGACATGGCCAGACCCTGTTGAATTACAGTGTAATTGATAGTTTCTGGAAACCAGGCTACTTGATGCTTGGCCGATGAAAACAAGCCCCAAGATTTATTGCAATAAGTATGCATCATGTCTGAGCAGTGCTAACAGTCTGTAGTATGATCTGTTTGAAACAGCTGGGAAAATGAGCAGCTGTCTGTCTTCAGTGGCCATGTAAAGGATGCCCCTCAGGATGCCCCTTTGGACTTTGACGAGCAGACTGTTTTCTTAAAGACACCTTCTCAACATTCACTAGTAGTAATGAGGCCTGAACTCTTTCTCACCTCACGTTCTCGTATGTCCTCTATGATGCATTTTATATACCACCAAAGCAAAACTGCAAAACAAAAAATGCAAGGGCAGGGGACTCATAAAGATCACAGAAGTTAACTTGCCAGCCAAGACTGTATCAGATGGAGACTTGGCTGACAAAAGCAAATGACCCCAAGATTCACTGCAAGAGTAGAACGTTATGTCTGAGCAGCGCTGTTGTCTACAGAACAGAGACAGTTGAAACAGCTGGGAAAATGAACAGCTGTGATGCTTAACTGATTATGTGCACGACGTCAAACATATTTCCAACTGTTTCTCTTTGCTTTCCTAAAGAAATTGCTCTCTCCATTACAGCTTTCTTCACAAGGTTACAGGTATTCACTCAGCAGCCTTGGCCCACTGTAGCATATGGGATGAGACCAATGTAATAGTTTTTTTTTGGTGTAATCGAAATGATGATATCCCTGGTGAGACATGTTGTAACATACTGTTAACATTTTCATCTCTTCTTTAATTTAAATCAAACCAATCAGCCGCCATTATGAATTCCAGGCACTGTTCAAACCCTGCAGACCACTTAAATAGAAGCTGTTGGTGTCTGTTCCCACAGCTCTTCTTTTAAATCGGCCTAAGAGCAATTAAGAGAGATTGGGGCATGACACTTGTATCTCCTTTTCACATCAAGTGTATATTACAGTCTCTGGGAGACCAAAGGTTGGCTTTTATCCTTTATGTCTTTTTCTCTCGTGGTAATGTATTCCTCACTCTTGTCTGCCAAATCATGCCTATGGAATAGAGATGGCTGTGTCTAGCTTTGCACCTGTGCCATATTCAACAAGACAGTCATGCCTGCGTTTCGCTGTCATTATCATAATCACCATATTACATGTCCCTCTCTGACACATAATCACTTTAATTGGACCGCAACTAAAAAAGAAGCAATTTCATGCCGTAGCAGAAGACAGGAGATGGGAGAGGCGTTTGGCAGAATTGGATTGAAAAACCACTCTTTCCTCTTGAATGGATAAATAGGTTTAGGGGTATGTTTTTGTGTTTGGGAGTGTGTTTGTGTATTGTCACAGGGGTGAGAACAGGGTAATTGTGTGCATTGCTGTAGATTTGACAGGAGTCTTTTTCTGTAGTCGTTGTTGTGTGTGTGTGTGTGTGTGCAAACTCTGTCGAGAGTCTAAATACTGAGACAGCCCGGGATGCTACAATATATGGAGCTGGCCTCTGCTCACTCATACTTATTGCCTGTCACCGGTTTCTGGAAATCTAATTCACTGCACACCATAACTCACGACTCATGACGGAAAACACATGTACTGTAAATCTGGCACACTGGTCAATTCATTTCAATCACTTCCAATTCATCTTAATCACTTTCACGGCAGGCTCGGTGACGGATTTCACATTTTTTTTTTATTCATCCTGACACTGAGAGAAAAGTAGGTTCTTGTTTATATTACAGCAGTATCACTCTGCATTATCGATCTTCAGCCTCTCTTATTATAGAACTGACAAGGGTGAGCTATTATTATAACCAAGACATATCGAGATGCACAAAAGATGAGCTGCATCTGTGCCTCTGTGTGGTTGTGATCTAAGTTTGAAGAATACATTTAAATTGTTTGCCTCTTTACATTTTTCTTTGGGATTTGCAGTCTTAGCCTTTTTTGTTTTAATCTTAAAGGGTATATCCAGAACTAAACTGTCCTTTTTAACAGTAACAAGCTGGGGACCAACACTGGTTAAAAAGGACTTCTGTTAGTTTGACTGCCGTGAGTCTCTGGCTGGCTAAGACCCAATAGATGAAAAAGTTAATAAGAGTATTTTCCTCCGGTTTGACATCCAGAGATGGTAGCCCCTCTGATGAAATAATAAGGGGAAGTGAAATGTACATTCAGTATGAATTTCTTTTATGGTTTGCATCACATTACTGTTACTAAGCCTGCCATGAGAGGTTCTATGCCTTTCTATTCAAAGCCACAAAATGATATGAAATGTTTCAACTCTTGACAGCAGCGGGCTTGTTATATAGACACTGTTCACAGCTCCCTTCGCATCGATTTCAAACCCTGCTTTTCTGGTGGCTTTTGCCTCCGAAAGCTAAAGCGATCCTTCATTTCACACAAATATGCCCACTCCACACTAAGTGAGGTGAATATAGATTTTGTGTTTCTTTGTTTCTGGCCATTTTCAGACATCTTGCTGGCAGTTTTTTTCAGCCCGGTATCCTGTCGTCTCTCTGAGGATTCACCTTTACGTCAACGGATGATGCTGTCCTGTTGGCGCCTCTCCCCACTTAATCCTCAGACTGACTGACATTTTGATCGGTGGAGAAGAGTAGAGCATTACAGAAAAGCATCGTGCCGCGGTGTTTATATAAACATCTACTTGTTCATGCTTGACTTTGTGTGCATACATGAGTGTGCACTGAGACAAATTGGATTGTCAGATGAACATACTGAAAAAATCTCCATCTTAACAAATCATCGTCTCAAATTGTTTGTTTTGTTCTCTCACAACAAGTGAAAAATCTGCCAGTGGGATGAGATAATCCCACTTGTTTCCAATGCATTTTCACTTGTTTCGGGATTTTTCCTGAGACGTATAAATACTGTATGTTGAGACAAGGCGGTTTCAGCCCACTCAGCCCACCAGTATCAAGAAAATAACACTTGATAAAAGAAAATTCTGCAAATGAGTTGATCAGCATTGGAAATAAGTGAGATTATCTCACCACACTAACCGACTTTTTTTTTTTTTTTTTTTTTGGAAGAAAAACACGATTTTAACACTGAATATGAGACAGGCCGACGTTTTCACATTACGGCATCTCCATATGATGTGATGTCCCTATTCCTACAGTGGCTTGTGCATATACACTGCTGGAATATAAATCGGTTTGTGTAAGAAAGTGGCTAGCACTGAGCATCTCTCTGCTGTTGCACATTGCGTGGACTGTGGACAATGGCAGTGTGCATCTTTGTAGGGCGGAGCGAGTCTGAGAGAGCAATTCTGGTAGCACCTTGGGCAGCCAGCGCTGTCTCTGCAATCACGCTCTCATTGAGGGCAGCCTTTCATCTCAGGCCTTTCACAGAAACCTTTCAGCTAGAGAAAAGGAGAGAGATGGGAGGAGGGAAACCGAGGGAGGGAGAGGGAGAGAGAGAGAGAGACAGAAAAAGTGCAGAGGAAAGGAGAAGGGAAGTGCTTCTGCAGCCTGGAGCGCTCGTCTCCCATCCCGACTGTGAATAACCATGCCGCTGATGAAGAGCGCAGATGTTGGGAGAATGTATAGCGAGCTTGTACAGTGTGTTAATGTGTGTGTGTGAAGAAGAGAGGGGAAAGCGAGGGTATCTATGATTGTGTGTTTTCAAAGGGTTTGTCCTGTTTAATCTGTGAGGCCCTCCACGTAGGCCGAGCCTATATTCTAACCTCTGTGCCCCTCTGTTCTTTCTCATCGTAAACATAAAACCATGATCATTGAGGCATAATGTTACAGCGGGAGGGGGCTGGTGGTTTACAATACAGCACAGCGCTGCGGGATGTCCCGTTTTGAGCCTGTTGGCTGTAGATGTTCTGTAGAGATGGTGCTGGACTGAGCCGAGTGAGGCTGTGTCGGTCCGGTGGTGTGGCTAGCAGAGAGAAGGTGTCGGCTAGTGGAGGTGGGCCATGTTCGGACAGGACTTTGAGGTGTTTGCATCAGATGGGCGGCTAGGCGGCCAGGTGCTGGTGCTGGGACGCAGGAAATCTGCTGCAGAGGGTAAGTCCAGGTGCAGAGACTCCACTTAAGATTCAATGCCAAGTACTACTGCTTCTAAAAAGTCACCTTATGAATCTATCAGACTGTTATGGAAACCACAATCTGTGCCAAGGCATGTTTAGCCTGCAGGGTTGAACTCTAGGCAGCTCCTAAAATAGCAGTGTGACGTTCAGAAATGCCGGTGGGGGGGGGTTCATTTCTCTTTGTTTGTCATCATCAGATTTGTTAGTTTTTGCTTTGTGTGGCATTTATCTAAAACAAACAACTGGCAAGCTATGTTGCCTCTCATAAATCATTTAGACCTTCTCTGTCTTTGCCAAGTTGAGCCTGAGAGAACATTTCACATTGTATGGAGCAGTTTTTGCTTTTGAATTCTGTTTGCTGCTGTATTCATTTCTCTGCCACACAGTGCGCACGTGTGTATGGGTGTGTATGTGCGTGCATGTGCGTACATTTGGTGTGGCTAGCGATTGTCTTTCATGCCTTGGCAGCCTGTCTGTGTGCTGCGGGGCTCATTTGATGCACACGGGACTAATTTGAGGCTTGAGTAGGAGCAAATGGAGGAGATGGTGTAAAAATGGGAGCTGTGATTGATCATTGCAGAAGGAAAGGGAAGGGAATGAACAACTTCCTGTTTTCCTCCCTTCCCAACACAAGGCTTGCTGAGCCTTTTAAAGCCGACTTGTGCCTCTCTCCATCTCAGAGGCCGGGATTGTGCTGGCAGTGGGGCTAATTAGCCTGCTACATCCCATACAAAATGTTCAAAAGACTTTGAAGCGAATGGAAAACCACCATGTGGAGTAAAGTGTCAGATATCTGGTATAAAAATGGGAATCAGTTGGGAACTGTGTTAAGCACAGGCTTGCTGCTGAATCTCATTCATTTTTCATTTCTGTTGTCATATATAAAAAAAAAAAAATCTATATATATAAAATGTGTGTGTGTGTGTGTGTGTGTGTGTGTGTGTGTGTGTGTGTGTGAAAACTGCTCAAGGTGGGTAGATAAGCTAAAATAAATGTCATTTCCTCTTCCTAGACCTCAGCAGCTTCTCTTTATTGTTTGCATGAATATTTTGCTGACCAGAGTATCACTGTTTTGTCCTGGTTTATCAGAATAGACATTTCATTTCAGTGGTATGGAAGTGAATTACGCTCACCCACAATGCCTTCACATAGCGAACATCTGCTGTTTTTAACCGACATATTCTGCATACACAGGGAAATATGATGGTAATGACTTCCACCTCTGCGGCAAGACAATCAAATGCTGTTAATTAGTCCTGGCACTGTAGCAATCTCAATCAGGAGGAATTCTCTCCAGCTATAAACTGTGATGGAGTTACTTGTGTGTGTGTGTCTCTCTTGCTTTCTCTCTCTCCCTCTCCCTCTCTTTCTCTCTCTCTCTGTGTGTGTACATTTGTTAGCGTGTGAGTAAATGTGTATGTGTCAGGGCTGCATGATAATGTTTAAAATGAGTCCTGATTGTTGTGTTATATAATGTGATCACAATTATTAATCATTCTAATCAATTAATAATCACAGTCAGTCTTGATATTAACATTTTTCCTGCACTTTGTTAAAGCTAAATTAATCAATATTCCATGCAATTTTTTTTTTTTTGCAGTTAAAGGGCCCGTTGCCATGTGAGCGGCATCACTGTGGGTCTTCGTTTCCACGATGCTGCTACATAATTTGCAGCCATCCTGTTGTAATTTCCCGGTTTTAGCTTTCTAAACTTCTGTATCACGCGAATAAGCTCCGCCTCTGACCTCCACTTCACATCCTCGCTGCTTCGACTTCACCCAAAACCTGTGTGACGTCGCACATTCTGCACATAAACGCGTCCGAATTTCACATCAGTTGTGCGAGACAGATGAAGTGAATTTAGAGCAGCTTGCTTTGTGGCTGAAAGTCTGCCGCTTCCCCACATTTTCAAATTGGAAGTCAGAAACAAAATAATCCAAGTGCTCCAACAAGCAGGACTCACTCTTTTTGTTTACAAATGGAGTCTGAGCTCTCAACACCCTCTAGTGGTCAGAAATCGCTTAGGGCAATTGTAAATAGTTAATATATAAATGTATAAATACCTTGACTATTTTCTACAGCAGATGTACTAAAATAAAGTCTTAGAAATTCTAAGAAATGCTCTACCCTTGATGTAGCTGCCCTGATTTCTTGGATTTCTCATTTTAGTGGATGGAGAATATATTTCTCCAGTGGAAACAGTGATGGTGAAAAACTAGTGGTTGGAAAAAATCATGACTGACTCACTGGGTCCTTTAACCAGTTGCATTTCCCTGTTCATATTTGGATGGAAAACTCAAGAGGCCAATGAGAGGACAGTGGGCAGTGGGTGATTCAAATTAGCTGCCCACCTTTTGCCTTCGTTATTGGGGAACTTCCAGTCTTGGTACTCTGCAGGAAGGAGAAACCCAGGAGCCAGATTACCTGACTCCCACTGAAATTATATGGGTTTTTGCAGCAATGTCAATTCACAAACTGCCATTACCATGACAAAGCATTGTCATAGTGCCAAATGTTGCCATGGCCTCTTTTTTTTTTTGCTGCCAGAATACATTTTCAAAGACGTTTCAGAAGAATTAAGGCAACATGTGCTCCGATTCCCTGTCAATCAGCGCCCGGGCGACAGATTGAAAAATGTTCCTTTGTTCAAAAAACAAAGTGAAGGAGGGCGGAGTAAAAATGAAAGAGTGATATTTGCCGCGTGTGACAGCAGAGGAAGATTGGGACACAGTGG
>OMLB01025086.1:20791-31456 GCA_900302555.1 Myripristis jacobus
AGGGGCTAGCAGAGTGCTTTCTTCCTTTCTTCCTTTTGGCAGGATGTGGGGATTGGACAGTCGTCCCCCGGGTGTCTGGTCCTGCCTTCCTTTCACACGTTCACATGCCACCATCATCTTTCAGTGAACGTGGAGTACACACATATCCGTACACACACACACACACACACACACACACACACACAATGTTGCTGTGTTGGCACTGAGCCAGCTGGGTCTGAGAGTGCAGATCGTTACGGTTTCCCCCTGTGTTGGACCGTTGGAGCCGGGTCTTCTCTGGGCTTTGTAAGTACAGACTCTCATTTGTCCAGCGCTTGCTGTAATAGCCTTGACTTGTAGTCATTCTGCGGTTCACTACACGGGCTGTCAGCATCGTGATGCTGAGATGACAAGGGCGCGCACTCCACTCTATTTCTGGACCGTCAGCGAATGACAGAGGTCGCACTCAGACCGAGGCTAGTCTCTGTCTTTCTCTCCCTTCTTTCCCTCATAGGTCATATCTTAATCTATTGTTCGTTTCTCAATTCTGCTTTCTACATTTCTGCATTTACAAATATTTCATCTCTCATTTGATTTCTTTTCCCACTCTCTTTTTGACCGCATTAGTTAGTGCTCTTGTCTCCGTTTCCCTCTATCAGTCATTATTAACACAAGGCGCACTCTCTGCACGCTCCCTAATTTGTTCTGCTTGTGACACTGATGTGCAATCATGTAAAATAGACAAACAAAGCAAATGTCAAGTCTGTCCTCTGGCCTGAAGAATGCAGAGCTGATTTTACCTGCTTGCCATCCTCCACTTCTTGGATACCCTAATCACATAAAGGAATCTCATAGGTCCCTAGTCGCATCACCTCCATGGTGATACCCTCTCTGCAGCAACATGAGAATAAGATCCCTTGTTTGATATCCGAGTGAATTAATGAGCCTATCAGGGCCTAGACACAGTCCTATAGATACCTAAGGGGTTTATGGAGACAGATGAAGAAAAATCTGCTTGCATTTACTCACTCCAGAGAGGAGGATTAGCCAGGATAGTTGGCGGCAGCTGACTTGAGTCCATTAAACCTGTCTCAGTGATAGTCTGTAATGACCGGAGCCCAATAAACGCGCGAGCCAAAAAACATGTTACGGCTCTGCTTGCTTAAAAATGTCATATTAATAAGGAAAGTATACACAAGCTTGACCTTTTTGCGTGCTAAGACTTCTTAAGCCACTCCAAAGCCTTTGCACTCCTGTTGTCTGCTCCAAACACAAAATTGACCTCAAAAGCACCCTTGATCCCCTCTCAACTAAATCCTAATGCGCCACCACAGCAGAATTCAAGGCGAAAGAAAACTCTGTTCAAAGGTTTTCTATGGATTTTGTGGGTTTGATGAACAGACTGAATGACAGCTCATCCCCTTTGTTTGTCTGGAGCGGTAACACCTCTGACAGGAAAGGTGTTGAGAGTGTTGTGCTTTGGGAGTCACACACTATTTAAGTCATGTAGAAAATTTCAGGGCCTCTCTTGAATGCCTCAGCTCCTTTTCCCCTGCCTGGACTCACTATGGGTGGTTAAGCTTGAGGAGTGCAAACAACTACCTTGATTTGAAGGTTAGGCAGACGCTGAAAACGGGGTTTTAGCAAAAGGCCTCGACTTCCTTCCATATCTTGCCTGGCTCAAAGTAATAAATCCTCCCAAACTCCCTGGACAGGGGCCAGGATTAAATGTTCTGCACCCACATGTTCAACAGGGGAAATACCCAGCTCTGTTAATTTGCCTGTTGTTTAGGAGTAACAGGCAGGTGGGCTTCCATTATATTATTATACAAAATTAGGAGTATCATGATAAAGAAAATGTGCCCTAGTGTGATAAATTACTGCTTTGTAGCCTACAGGTGTATGACGCACAGAGAGCGACTCCATGTAACAAGAATAACAAAATCCTGGATATGCATGTTGTGATGTTTCAGTTTTTGTGTGTCTGTGTGTGTACATGAACTAAGGCTGCAGTAATTTTCCAAACTGATGAATGTAAGCACGCGACTTTGGTAATATTGTGATGCTGAAGTTCACCTGTGCAAATACAAGCAGGCAATTGCACAGTAAGAAATGATAAGGGTGGCTCTGTAACTTGGCCAATCCTGCCTGTTTGCTGAATCCATGGTGTTACAGGGATGTGGTGTAGCAACACCTGAGATGTCTTGAATTGTCTTCCGCTGACGCTGGAGCGGAGGAGCAAACTGTGGAAGATGTCGAAACTGGTGGTGTTATGGGCTCTTTGTTCGAGAGTGGACTGCGTCGTCATAGAAATACTGAAAAACTCTTTGTCAGTTGTTAATTGTGAACTCGGTTGTTCTGCAGTGAGGCGATGCAGATTTTTCTCCCAGATGGCCGTCCTTGCAGGCAGAGACAGACTCTCCGCCCACACTCATGGCTTCTGCAGCAAAAGACCTGACCTTACCAGTCGACTCAGTCCAGTCCGCTGGCACCAGCACACTCCTTTTACAAACACAGATACATACTTGCACACACACACAAACGTTTAAAACATACAAACATATATTTACCTGCGCAACTCCATATGTCAACCAGAACTGCTGTATTAAGGATGATGCTGCTGAGGCAGTACGAAGGGCGGCATGTATGGCAGAATCTTGCGCCTACTGATGTTGCAGCATCTAAAGCACGTTTCTCAACCAGTGGGCCGTGGTCCACTGGTGGTCTGCAAGCGCCCTTCTAATGGGAGGCCACAGTCCTGCAGGGGTCCGTTTTTACAGAATCGTGTCACACCTGAACGTGCAAAACTCAATACTACACCCAACCTGTTACCTGCAGTTTTCTCTAAATCAATTCTGGACCCAACCTGTCCCCGCTGTCAAACACATCGCTCTGCATTCTGTTTAAAAAAAGGTTATTTTTAACTTCAGTTTGGCTAAACAGTGAAGCTGCTGACATGTCATTCTCACCGTCTGTAATCACGCTGAATTTCTCCCACATGTCTGGGCCTTTGAATATGTGTTTTCAACAATATGATGTTTACCACTTCATCCTGATGATGATGATTGATGTGTGGGTTTGATTGCTGTCAGTTCCTGTCAGTCAGGCCAGTGACTTCCACTCGATTTTTTTTTTGACCTGGCTGGATGCTATTCAAGGAGGCATGGCAACGTGTCACAATCTTAATGATCATAGCCATTAACTTGGGATGTTGTAGGGGCAACCTGTTTTTTGTTATTGTATTCAATGCCTTTTGTTGTTAAACAGTTACAAAAAAGATTTGATTGTGATTGTAATTACTCTAACTGAATTTTTTAAATAATTTTTTAAAAAACATTTACAATTCTGATATGGCCTGCTAGCATTTCTTTTCATAAGAAAAACTGGTATTAGTGTCAGCACTTGTTTAATAAACAAAGGAATAGATTTGCGATTTGAGATATTTTTTCCTCTGGGCCCTGACATGTTATAATGATGAATAGGTGGACCTTTGGGGTGAAAAAGGTTGAGGACCCCTGACCTAAAGGAGTACTTCGTAGAAATCTTTTATCAACAGCGCGATCAATGCAATGTCAGTGCTTGCAATTATCAAGAAGTCACAGATTAAGCAATAAATGTTGAAAGAGCACAACGTTTTTACAGCTGCTTTAATCATACATCATGCTGGGTTGATTAAGAAAATAAATTAGGCTTACAAGATTAACTTCATTTAAAAACATGCCGGAAAATTAAACTGAGATAAAATGGAAAAGTATAAAACTAATTTTACAGTGCCTAAATAGGCCTCTGGGTTAGGATTAAAAAAGTGTCTAAAAATGTAGTGGTAAACTGTTCATCTGTCATGGATAGATTGTTGTAGGCAGTGATGATGGATAGGTGTGGGGGCCCTAAATCAAATGCTGACAAAGTCCCCCAAAAAGCCAGGGGCCAGCCCTGTTGCAGAGGATCTTCTCCACCAACCACACTCTCCTACCTCAGTTGGCACACTCCCAGTGGACAATACTCTCTCATATGAAATATAAAACGTCTCATCTGTCTGTCTCATTTTCCATTACCCTCCTAGACTCAGCTTTTGCATTTTTCAGCTGCTGTAATCTGGCTCTCACACATGGTGTAGATTTTATCCTCCTGTGCAACTTCTCTCTGCTTCGCTCACATCAGATCATTTTCTCCATTATTAGCTTCCCCTCTCCCTCCCCATGCCCCTCGTGATAACCTCTGTCCTCTTTCACACACTCTACACTGGCAGGTATCATCAGATACAGCAGCTCATTACTGCTGATACTTTAACTCTGTGTTTGATATGGATGTCTCTCATCGCCGCCAATTAAATAGCCAATTAGTGGATTCATTAGTGATACAGTGCCGTCTTCTGTACGCAGGTGATCCATGTCAACATCTGTGTGGACAAAGATTTTACAGCAACTTCCCTTCTGCGGCTTAAAAACTCTCCTCCTCTCTTCCTCTGCCTTATTGTTTGCAGAACCTTGGACTTGTCTTTCCAAGGACGCCTGGATTTGTACTGATAAGGTTAAGTAGAACAGTTAAAAAGCTGCTTGCTGAAGCCTTAAAGCCTCTTATTTAAAAAATTCTCATAATTTGCCACTGTGGAAATCTTAGCAGCGTAATGCCACGGACCAATAGCACAATGCAGGCTAGAGCAATTGATGAATTCTTATAAGTATGTAATTATAAGAGACCAGGAGCAGAGGATGGCGGGCGATATGGAAGGACAAATATCGGATCCGTGGAAGAGCAAGCTTACTTTACACACACACAAACACACACACACACACACACATTTTAAAGAAAGACATGGGTGTCGATTCTGGTGTCGCTCTTTTTTCACTCTTGGAAGTCGTTGAAATTCCTGTCGTCATAGCAGCAGTTTGATGTAGTGGTCCTCTCCTGGATGTGATGGCTGCCAGAGTGTGGGGCAGAATGCTAAAATCCAGAGTGCCACAAATTAACAGCTGAAAACCGGGAGTGACACAGTGTCGCCGCGATGGTGATGGAGCCCACAGTGCAGTGCTGCGTAGCCAATAGCCGATCGATATGTCACACCGCCCTGTCCAGCTTCCCGGTGAACGGGCCGGCCCCCACTGCCTTCGGATCTCCTTCAGACCTGAGTGACTCTCTGTGTTGTCCGGCGCTGAATGCTAATTCGCCCGCTGTGCCAGGGGCCAATGTGCACTCTCGAGCAGTCATTAAACGCTGCTTAGGACGTTACAGAACACTGCGCTCCATTCTTTTATTTATTTATTTTTTTTTTTCCTTTCCCAAACTTTATAGACGCTAATGCAGATGCAAGCATTTTACTTCCTCTTGAGATGATACCCGCATAATTCATGAAGTTTGATGCATCTCTGTGCTTTGTCCAAGGCTTGTGACAAATGCGTGGGACAGTAATATCTCTCTAATATTTCTCTCATAAATTCGGCTCCGTCAGTAAGCTGCCAGCAGAGGCCTCCCCTCCATATATTAGACGTGGATTTGCTACATTGGAACAGGCATGGTGATAGCTCTATCTGGATGATTGTACATTATCCGAGCATTTAGTGGGTGTCTGAAGGTTGAAACCGGCCCCTCCCCCTCGTCATGTAGACCTGGCAGAACATGGCGGTCATCTGGGACAAAGGATTGATGGGTGGACCTTGAGAGGGCAGCCTCACAAAACTGCTGACTTGATACAGCAACATGATTAATGCATGGCCCTCTCTATGTTGGAAGCCTACGTAGAGAACCGCCGTGGATCTGAGCGTTTGTGTGTGGGAAGTAATGAGTTTTGCTCTCTTTATGCAGAAGGAAGGCGCTTCTCGTGCGGAGTGTATAGGTTACAGGCTGTGAGTGTCTTGTGCGTCAGTGTATTATTTAATTGTGCTGTTCACTGAGCGCCCTGACAGGCCTTCACATTCTCTCCTAAAGACTCTTTCACAGCCAAAGCCTCTTTTAAAATGAGGCACTGAAGCACACAGGAAGATGCCAAGGCCTCCACAGGATTTTATTTTTCCATGACTGCCCAGCTCCCACTGTACAGATTGATTCTCTCGCTGAATGCATTCATGGCACAATCAAAGACAATGTTTCAATTTTTTTTTTTTTTTTTTTGCGTTTCCTCGAATCTCCCCGCAGCTGCTGTTTGTTTTCCCCTATGTGAGCGGTTCATGGGGCTAAGAAATGCTAATAAATAAAAAAAAAACAAGCCCCTCTCACTCTAGGTTTAGAACGAGAATTATGACAAGCATCTTTCAAATGTCGTCCTCTGCTGTTTTGGTGTGTACGACTGCAGAAACCATTGTAAAGTCGGAGGACAGGCCGAGGGGAATCACCCACCATTGGAGCAGAATAAATAGACGGGGCTGGTGATTCACACATGGCCTTGCATCGCAGCGTTTTAAAAAGCTAACACCCCAACATGTCACCGCTGTCTGCTTCGGATACCATTTTGGTTCTGGTCGACAACACTCTTGCTGCTGAGACAGGCTTGGTGGACAGATCACATCCACTGATATACTCTGGCAGCAATTCTTCACTGGTGGAGAAACACACACACACACACACGCACGCACACACACGCTCTCATATCCCAACTCCTTCGCCGACCTGAAAGACGTACAGAAATGTAAGAGTTTTCAAAAAGTCGGGGCTCGTCACTGCCTCTCGAGGTATCTGACTCATTGATGCCACGTTTGACTTGGATCGTTTGTCACAGGGCGCTGCAGCCGGGGCTGTGAGGCTCCTGATCACATAAAACTGAGTTATAGCACACCCAATAACATTGTATTACTGCAGTGTGGGCCACCGTACAGTCAACAGCACCTCTGAGGGATCCACTGAGGGATATTGAAGGAAGAAGGGAATGCACAATACATAGACACTGTCAGGGATATGGAGAGATTTACAAAAAAAAAAACAGATAAGTGAAAAGGCAAGAGGGGGGAAAAAGTTGTTGAGACAATGGGATGCAAGGACCACAAGGAATAAGTGCTGACATAGAGTCCTTAGCTTGAGGGTAAGACCCAAGGAAACAACAATGGTGTTTTGTGTGGGTGTGTGTGTGTGTGTGGGGTATTTTGGTGTCAGCAAGGTGACTCAGGGTCGCCGATGTTCATTGTCATGGTCTGCCTCTGGCTGAGGATCAAAGGACCACAAAACTCAGGCGATACTGATTTTGTGCACCGCATCACCTCCAAGTCAGCCTGGCTGGAGTGAGTTGGAGCCGTTTCTGCCCCTCGCACATCCTCAGCCGCCTAGCCGCCACGTCTAAAACCAGCCATTTTGCCCGCGATCGGGCAGAGCGGTGTAGCACAAGACTGCGAGTTGGTTTTGTGACACCTCACCTGATAGGGGAAAGCAGGGAAATGTGTTCGCTTAAGAAATGGCTGCCTTGCCCCACCCTCCGCCTGTCTCAGTACGGGCCTCTCAGGCTGATTGTCTCGGTGACTCACATCCGTTGTGAGGCCGTCAGAGAGATTACCTAAACGATACTCAAGTGTCCTTAAATGAGGCAATCTGGACAGCCCTGCCTATCCATTACCGTTAGCGTCATGATTAGCTCACAGCCATTTATTCAGCAAATCCATCCTCTCTCTCTCTCTCACACAACTCCCTTAACTCTCTCTCACACACACACTTCTGCTTTGCCCTTCCTCCATTTTGTCAGTGTCTGCATTTTCTAAGACTAATTCTTATCTGCGCAACGTTTTCTTCAGGCCTCCTCTTATCTGAGGCATAGCTCGGCCCCATAGGGGAGGAAGGTGTCCCGTGTGGCTGAGCGGGAGCATAATGAGACAGGTGCATCTTCCCCAGCCGCCCTCTCACACAGAGATAGCTCTGTTCCTCTTCTTCCAGCTCTCTCTATCTCAGGCTGTGTGGGAGGGGTTGCACTGTAAATGTCCAGTGTCAAAATAAGCTTTAGCACAAATAGGTCCACAAGGTCAAACCTTCTTTCTATTGGGCTGTCATCACTGTTTCTTCTGTCTCTCTCTCTCAAGAGAGAGAGAGAGGGAGGGAAAGAGTCTTTCTCTTCCTCTCTCTCTCATCACGATGCCCAGCTGAAGACAGCAGCGCAGAGGTTGGTGAACCGGAGCGAGGCAGCGTTAATTAGCTGCAGTGTGGGAGTGATTCTGGGCAGCAGGCTCCTCTGCCCCTGCTTAGCCAATAGCTAGACACCAATCCCCTTTGCCCACCGCTGCCATACTCTCACTTCCAACTGCCTATAGATATTACATCCCCTGATTAGCTTTGTAGACCAACCCAGCGACACTGCCCTTACTCTACCCCCCCCTTGGATACCTGTCATTGTGTTTTGATTTTTTTTTGTGGACCAATTAAAAGCGAACAATGGAGTGGGAGTAACTTCCCTTTTCCTCCTGTTCTGTCTTTGCTCTCCCCTCTCGTTTCAGAGCAACAGTCACCACCAATGACCCTGCAGAAATTAAACCTGGCATAACTGGCTACTAGCTTTCCTATGTCATATATCATGGAGCTGGAGCTTCAGGGTGGAGGGTGCGTTTAAAAGGGTTCTGCATTGCCATCCAAGCAGCGATTCTAGCTCAGGATTTGGATGCAGTTTGGCCTCATTTTGTAAAGGAGACATCAGACTTGGTTTGATTTAGGCTCTGTGTTTTATTTGTGACATTATGTATGTGTACATTCGCAATGAGGAGTGCAGACTGTTGTTATCGAAGCTACCTTTCCTCCTTCTTCTTTCTTTTTTGTTAATGTGTCAGAGTCTTGGTCACGCTTGGCTAGGAACTTTGTGACGTGGGCATGGCTCGGGGATGTATTTCAGGCTTGTGTGCGACACAACTGCATTGGTTTTCCTAGGTGTTTGTGACTAACACCTTATTATGTCATCTTCCTAGACAAAAAAAAAGAAAAAATCTCACCCAAGCTGAAGGGAAATTTAAAAAAGCAAAGGCAACAAGTGCAGGAGAGAGATGGAATTGCGGAGAGAAGCCGAGAGGTTAGATCGAAATAATGAAGATGTGCTGGAAGGCAAAACGCAGTGCCGTCGTAAACAGCTAAGACACGGGTAGGTGGAGCGAAAAGAGGCAGAAGAGGAGGAGGAGAGATGGAGGGAAGGGCGGAGAGCTGAATAAACAGTGGGAAGATTGAGTGTGATGGAGAGAGGCGGAGATGAGGCCCGTTTCCAGATGCCTCGCTCCAGAGGTAAAGGGAAAGACGGCGCGATGGTCCTCTCCAGGGAAATGCTCGGAGGAGGAAGAAGGGGATGCGGGGGGATGTAGGAAGAGGGGGCAAACGAGGGACAAGTAGATTCCTCCACCAGGGGAACAACAGGAAAAGCTGTTTAGCTGTTGCCGGCAGAGGGACAATATATTGCACTCTTTGTTCCATAACCAATTATGGTCTGTAATGGCCAAATCATTTATTTGCTGATAGAGCATAATTGCACGTCACAGGGTTTGACTAGTGGTAACCGAGCTAATAAATCTCACATGATTTAATGCATACACACACACACACACACACGCACACACACTCATACATAGCATTTAGTGCGCACAGAAAGGTGGTGCTAGCCTATCTGCTTGCTGAATCACTATTCCCCATCCAGTGAAACATTGGGTAAACCTGCAGAGATGCTAATGCAATTACGGTACGCTTGCTCTGTACACAAATCAGAATAATTAAAAGGTCAAAGAGGACACAGTGAGCCATTAATTTCTCATCTGTATGTATTTGTAGGTGCTAATTTGCTTGGTGGGTAGAGAGTTGTTTATCATTGCGGAGGATACGGCGTTTTGTTTACCCGTTGTTTACTTGTCCTTGCACGGCATTAGCCCGCTGCATTAGCTCAGCGGCACGCTTTTCTCCCTCTGTCACTGACGCACATGGGCGTGCACGCCGGCAAAAGCACACAAACACCGGCGCACACACACCCACCAACGTACGTGCTCACAGGCTTGAGGGGAAACGCGCACAGGAAACCGTTTTTAATGCAGGTGTGACTTCCTGAGCCCGCATGCATATTTGCGTGTCAACTGAGCCTGCATGTGGAGTAAAGCTGCATGTTCAGCAGTTGTCGAGCCCTATGTGGCCATTGTTAACCTTGCATCGCTCAGCAGGTGAAGCTGTGCATAGGCGACACTATCTGTGGGTGTTAGCCGCTCCTCTTCAGTCTTCTGTAGCAGCGAAACCGGTGGGTGGGCTGCTTTGTCACACTCACACACACACACACACCCAGACACACACACATACACACCCAGACAGTCATGCACACAAAAGACAGATGCTCTCTCACTGGGGTCAGAAGGTTAAGCATTAGGGATGAGTTAGAACGTCAGGCATTTTTATTTGTACCACTCTATCCATTGATTTTTTTAATGGATTGAAGCAACCATTTATCAGAAATGTGGAATAAGCATTTATCGATAGGAATCATGCAGGCCGGTGTCTCAAAATATAACCTTGGAGTGTGCCGCCTTGTCATGGGTTGAAGTTCAGTGTGCATCCCTGTCATTGGTTGAAGCCACACAGGTGCACAGAGTTCACCACAGCCTAGCTGTTGTGGCTTTGTTGACTAAAACTAGACTAAAACTAACAATTATTCAGATTACTAAAATGTGACTAAAACTAACATGCAAGACTAAGACTAAATCAGCATCAGCTTCCAAAATGAACACTGATGTAGACTCATTCCATGCTTATTCCATGTTTTTT
>OMLB01025094.1:2321-13282 GCA_900302555.1 Myripristis jacobus
ATAATAATAATAATAATGATAAAAAAAAAAAAAACCTAATAAAACTCAACACCAATGCTACTGTCCACTCTCCACATTGCCCATAACCCCTTTTACTTCCTGTTTCAGTGAGGATCTTTGCTTCTTTGTTCAAAGGTTTTCTCTTTAACTTTACTCAAGAGGATAAACATGTTGGAAGTGATTTTCCCATCAGCTTTTGAGTGCTTCCACTTTCTTCCATTACCATGAACTTGGGTCAGATTTCTCTGCACATCTGACCCACTGACACACAATTTCTAATAATCATTTATGGTATGTTTTATGACATGTCTGCCCAGTATTATAATGAATAAATGGATCAGTAAAATAATGTAATCCAAGTTATAAAATATGGATTATACGGCCTCATTAGAGACTTTAATTGGGTAATATGTGACCAGGCAGGATGGTGATGTCTTTGTCACTTTGTACCTTAATTAGCTGCTTCATTAGTTACTTAGTCAGTTGCTTTTGTGCCTCTCTGTTGCATCATTTGTTGCCTCGTCTATTGCCAGTGATAGTTAGCTGTTATGTTTTATTCATAGCTCTCTTCAAACATAAATAAAAGCGACCCACTGTACCTCGTCTTAGCTGCGTTACAAAATAAAGTCAACACTTCAGCATGCCACCCACACACTCACACAAAGTCTGTGTGTGTGTACCACTGAACTTGAGCTTGATAAGGAGACTTGCTCAGTGCAGATAGCGAAGGGTTATGAAGGTCAACCATCCACATTAAACAAAGAATGGCGGCCACAAATCTCATCTTTCACCTTCCAAATCTCCTCTATCACCTCATTCATTTTCAACAGGGCAGGATGCAACTTTACTGCATAGGTTTTACTGGTGTTAAATTGTCACGTCAGGTCAAATTTATTTGTACGGCATGTTTGACAAAACAGGGTGGCTGCAAAATGCTAAACAGAGCAGTGAAGGACATACATACCGAAACAAGAGAGTCTGACAGCCTGCTCGCGGCCTGTTTAAGCAGCCAAAGTGGCTGCATACTGGCTGTGTGTTAAAGACATTACCATGTTTGGAGGCCTGGAATCTGTGGAAGTCTGAAAACACCATTGCCATGTCAATTGTTTTCTGTCTACAGCAGCATTTTTAAAGTTTTTGAAAAGTTGGCCATCCACACCAAAATGCAAAATAAACCAAAAAAAAAAATATATATATTTTTTTCAAAGTTTCTCAAACAGGCATGTGCACAACAACACTTTATTGTGCCTTATATCGCCATATTGATTGTTTTGATTCCAGCCTGGATCACACGATAATCATATTATACATTCTACATCACAAAACTCTCCCTTTTCCCAGTTGGTGCTGGCCACACTACAACAAGAAACCAGTGCTTTTCAAATTTATCCACTGTTGGCAGGAAGGGCAAAATGGAGAAATAAAGATGCATTTAGACATTTATTCAGATTAGTGTGGACATGGCCTATCTTTGTAGCAGGTGGGTAGATGTTCACACCAGAGTAAACTGTACACAAAAAAAACTAATTTATGCATCTACTGTACCTGCTCTACCTACTTCACATGATATTACATAGAGAAGCTGGGTCAGCTTTGCAAAAGTGCAGTTAAACACTTTACTAAAGCGATCTTGGATTTTTCTGCTTGGGGTTGTTGCCTACACACAGTTCATAGCCCTTCAGCAGGTTAATATGGGTATGTGATGCTTTAACCCCTATTTATCTACTGTATTACTGTAGAATCTCTGCCATGCTGTTACTGAAAGAAAAGTCATGGTTGGTGATTCACTGATATATTATTGAATAAACAGTGTTTCCCTTAGAGTTTTTATTTCTGTCAGTGACAGCAGGATCAGGGGAGGATCATGTCAGCAGCAACGCTACTCCATGACCATAGAAATACCATAGGAATACTGTTAGAAGACTATAGACAGCAACTTGTATGTTTCTCCTGCTCTTCAAACCACTTCTTTTGCTTGGCACTTTGATAATTATGATACATTTTGGCAGGAATAGGATAAAACAATGATAAAATCTGCAGAAAAAAATATTCTAAACATCATTTTAAAATGCATATCTTAGCTTGGTGGGTCGCCACAATAGGGAAACACTGTCTACACACTATCATTGTGATGGCTTCGCGCTGCTAACTTAACAGTTTCCCCACTGAAATTAAATCCTAACAGCAAGCTCCGGATCACATGGCCTAACAGAAGAGCAAAACCATCCGAATGACCAACACGGCCATCTTTAAAGTCCTTTGCCATCACTAGTGACGGTCTCAGGCCGTGATAATCTTCTATTTAGATTTTAAAGAATTTGAAAAATAAGTCACAGCAGCACTAAATGTAAGCCATGTAAAAGTCATAGTAAACCTGGATAGCATTCTTTAAAGCATTCTTAATCTTTGATCGCGTGTGATTTGGTGATGCACCTTGTTCCTCGATGTATCTCTGTTGCACTGTGTGCCATTATTAATGTATAAATATACTTCCTGCCTGTCTGCATGCCCTCTGACTATTCATACTGGCATGCCCTTCCTGTGGAGGTGGAGTTGAGGTGCTGTGCATGCATAGACACACTGACACACAAATAATTAAAATGCAGCACAACATACTGTCCTCTGTCATACACAACTTTGTCCTGCAACTAAATACTTGCGCCTTCAAATGCAGTAGGTTTCAGACACTGTGGACACTTTGTTGGCTTTCCACTTGAAGGCCAATGTTTCTGACAGGACAAAGTTCCACTGCATTTCAGTGGAAACACAATAGTGCACAGGACAATGATGACTGCTCTCTATGGACGAATTATCCTCTCAGCCTGCTGCCAAATCACAGGCACGCTCAAGAAAAGGGTAAAATCAAGGAGAAATACTGAAAACACAGGAGTTGGTAAGCCAGTTGATGCACTGGTTTCAAATGACATTGATTTCCAAAGGCAACTGAAGTTATCTTCATGAGAAAGAGGCACTTTAAAGAAAAAAATCCACCCATTATTGCATATGCCATATCTCTGACAGTGTGGGAGAATCTAACCTGTCATCATTCCGGGATATTCACTGTATCCCAGGAGTTATTTTGTGATAAAGTGTTGTTGTTTAGTTTTTTTTTAACCTACTTTCCCTTCACCTGCTTTGTCTACTTCTACCTGAGTTAGCGTTTTCCTACATTTCTTAGAATGCCTTCGGGCAGCCCACAGAGAACAGGTGCGAACAGGTGAGTCCGGGGCAGCTGGAGGTTGTCGTGCTGCAGACAGTGAGTGAAAGACTCAGATCTCTCTCAGTGTGATCCCCGTCTGCCAGGTCACAATTCTTGTTTGATTCTATCGGGCCTAATCTTTGCATAATTGCATGGTGTGTGCACATCAAAGACTCAAATCACAACTGGAATATTCAAGAGCCAATGAAAATTGTGAGATGGCAAAGGGAAGAGGATAGGTTCTTTACATTTCAACCCAATATAAACTGGTTCTCGAATGGAAAAATTGGTTCTCAGCTGGAACCGGAGAATAGCAGTTCTCAAGTGTAAAATTGTAGTACCAACACTAAACAGAGATTCCTTCACACTTCACACTTGCATACACTTCTGCAAGTTAAAACATTTTACACATGCCTTTCTATGGGCAGCAGTTGTGCTTGTCCTTAATCTCAATCTGAATCATATCAGACTCAGATTATGTAGGTTAATGATTCCAACAGAACTGTGTTGCAGGTGACAGCAGGTGGGTGAGGTCATGAGTATTTTCTTGTGTTGTGCACGCCCACCGTCAATGATGCCATGGTTTCACTCCAAAAACTGCTTGAAAATTTAGGCCAGCTCCTTAGTTTGCACCTCGGTTACATGAATCATGAACCAAATTAATTTGAGAACCAGCAATTTTTTTGTTGGAAAAGGCATATGAGAGAGCAAGAATGATTTGGAACCGCTTTTTCAGTATCTGCTGACATTTGAATGTGTGTTATATGTACATGAGATTTTTCCCCAGATTTTTTGTCATACCTTGAGCTCAGTTGTTCTTTCACCTGCAGTAGTCATTAATATATTAATCCAAGTGTTTGTACTTGTTTGATTTTCAAGTTACCGAAGGTGGAAAAGGGAATAAGCACTAAATATCCAATATTGCACAAATTTTATCATGGATTTCATGTGTAGGTGGAGAGAGCAATAGCAATAGCACTTACTGTTTCAAAGTGGTGAAAAATGAGAGTGGTGTCTTTTGCTCAAAACACAACCTGTCTTGTGACTGCATTGCATTCTGGTCTATTGTGGCTGCTTTCAAGCGCCAAAATTGGTCCCTCCGCTTCCTCTGCCATGGACTTCTCCCTGTATGATTGTTCAACATCAGTGCAAAATGGTGAGTCTAGACAGAAGCCCTTGCTCTATGATTCTGCGAACTGACACCAAACCGTGATGTTTACTGCTGACATTTTGAACTTCTGAAACATTTTCTGCTATCAGACTCCATTGTAACTCTTGGAAATGCCTCAACATGATGTCACATCGTGGAAGTTCAGCTCGTTATCCACAGGAATGAGGAAAAAGACACAGCCAGCAAACAACAGTGGGCCCAGAAATGCAAGGCACAAGATAGAAGCTGGTTTTGTAACTGATGAAGTGATTTAAGGTGGACTTTTTTCTGAATACGGATAATTGTTTCCATCCCGAGAACACGGTAGTGCATAATAAATTATACACTGTAGTGTCTGTTACTTGGAGGACAGAGAGTTCATTCGTAAACGAAGTGTCTAAATGCTCCATACATAGCCGGGCAGGAACACACTTTGCGTTCGTCAGCAATGCACAGCATGCGTTAAATGTTTCTGACACAGCATTTGCATTACAGTCTAATTGAATCACCATGTTTACAGTGAGATATACATAATGCATTAATCTGTACATAGCCACTGTTTTTACCATTTAGTGTTTGGCTTCTGGTGTCCGGGTTAGACAGAAAAAGAAGTGAGAAAGCGAGAGAGAGAGAAAGAGAGAGAGCGTGACAGATAAAACCCAGAAAGACAGAGGGAACTATCAGTGAGAGACAGTGAGACAGGCCGCAGTTTCGATTCCACTCATTTCAATTCAGTTCATTGTGCTCTACTGGCATGAACATAAAGAACAATATTATCAAAGCAACAACATAAAAGATCAACATTTTTTTGCATGAAATCCCTTTGCTGCCTTGTGTCTGTGTGTGTGCGTTCGTGCATGTGTGTGTGTGTGTGTGTCTCTGTGTGTTAGCGTTTGTTCCTCATTCAGAGTCTCCATCACACACTATCAGTGGGGAAGTTGTCAGTGTTTGTCAGTCAGTGTGAATGCATAAAAAACAATTATAGAAGCAATAAGTCAGATTTCTGCTGTCCCAAAATGACAGTAATCTACAGGAGTTAATAAGGTTGTCAGTATGACTTAATGCCAACCTCTTCAAGCGCTGACATTCATGGCTTTCAAGATTCACTTTCTAGGCCATACTCTGTTTGTTGGATGTTATTTGTGTAAACATCATGTTTTGCACTGTGTGTGTGTGAATTAAAAATTGTGGTAATATGATTTAAAGAAACCATGAAATTAACTCCTATGACCGCTACTTCCTGGGGAAACAGGATACCTTTAATGATGAGCTCCTGCTGTCCTGTCAAGTAGATCTGTGTTTACACTTTTGAATGCTGTGTCCTGCTCAACATCCTGTCATCACAGAAAACACATCAATCAAGGAAGTAAGAGTGACATTTCGTGGGATCTTTGACGCAAAAATGTTAGCAGCTGTGTTTGGAAAGCTCTCTGAAATCGACTTTAGTGAAATGTAATAAGGTTGTTCATTTAACTGTAGGGCGTGAGAGAGGCAGATGGATGGGTGGATGACGGGCTTTTCAGGCCTCTTGCTCAGTGCTGAATGCTCTTGAGTTGAGTCAGTGACTGCAGAAATTTCCCACAAAACACACACACACACACACACACACACACAGCACACATAGCATTGATGGGATAAGTGGTTAAGATCGTCGCTGATGAGGGGTTGTGGTTAGGGGGCATTCAGTGAGTCCTATCTGTGTGTGTGTGTGTGTGTGTGTGTGTGTGTGTGTGTGTGCGCGCGTGTGTGTGTGTGTGTGTGTGTGTGTGTGTGTGTGTGTGTGTGTGACAGAGAAAGGTGGTCTTTTGTGTGTTGTTTGATGAGTGTTGGTGCATCTGGAGGTGAACTTGGGAAGAACACACTGCGTGCCCTACACACACACACACACACACACACACACACACATACACACAAATTAGAATCACCTTTAGTCGATGCTACACTAATTTGAAGCCTAAAAATAGCCTGAATAAAGCCATTAACCGCAACCTGCTTGCATCAAAACCTTCACGCTTTTTATAGCAAGTCAACATGTAAGACCTTTCAATCCGGACGGATCCTGACCAACTTGGAAAACACATACCAGATTTCGCAGAAGATGTCAGGGGCTTGAAGCTCTAATTTGACACCTACTTCAAGGACAGACTCACCTCACTGAGCAGTCACTGGCTTTTGCTTGTCTGGAAAGATCTGTTTAGGACCCTGCTGACGTAATAAATATCAAATGTGTTCAATACAATTGGGGCTTTGATTAGTCTGATATGACTGAATCTGTAAAGCCTTTCCTGCTGCCAGATGCACTTTGTTGATATTTGGATTGGACCAAGCCTCCAACAGGGGATTTGGTTGTTGGCTTCAGTCTGGTGGAAATCAGCCTTGTTTGAGGACATAACACATGGTTAGTCTTTACAGGCAACAAAGATGGGCAGTATTACCCTCAACTACAGTAAAGATTGGCCACTTTAACAAAAATCAATGTGGATAAAGTTGGTTACACAGGACAACAACACTGTTGGCCGTAGTTGTTACCATTCTATCAGAAAACTGCCAAAAAATGTAGACTTTACTGAGCTGAACAAGACTGTGTATGTGCAAGTATGTGTGCATGTTAGGGGTTGCACAACCTGCAATTTCCACTGCTTGGCCATTCCCTCAATGTAGACAATGGAGCATTGAATTGTCACAGGGGCTATAATTTCATCAAAATGCCCGCAACAGTCTCTAAAAGATCTATCCAATACTTGTAGCATGAAAACACCCCTTACACTGTTGTTGTGGTGGTGTAGTAATGGAGCACAAGTCGTGAAATCAATGTCAACACACTGGACACGCTACTCGCAAAGTTTCACAGTGCTGGCCTGTGGAGGAATGAATCGTGTGGCTGTTATCCACTTCTCTGTTATGAAATTAATTACCCCAAATTCAATCCATTCGATGAGATAAGCGCAGTGTTTTGCTGGATAAACAAATATGCTCAAGAGAAACTCATTGAGATTCACTGAGAGACATCCAGTTTAATGACAGAATATGAACTGCGGCTCTCAGCGGTACAACAACTTTGATTGTCCAGATAAACCTATTTATTACAGTTTTGTGGTATTATTGCTTTAGACACACACAGATTTCTTGCGTGTCTTACTCTGGCGGTGATGAGCAGTCAACGCCACATGAGAGTGCAGCTTCAGGTCATACAGGTGATTTTTGTACAGTAAATGTGAGGAGCTCAGTATAACCTAAAGTCTTCCCTAACTGTGTGTATGTTATCTCTTTAGGAACTCGACGTACTGCATGAAAGTGTCCATGTCCATGACGGTGGAGGAGAGCGACGAGGGCAAATGTTTCAGCAGCAGAATCCGCCATCTGGAGAAGGCTGAGATAACCCGCAGTAAAATGATCATCTGTCCTGATATAGAAGACTATTTGGCTCCGTACAAACAGCCACAGATGACCTGGTATAAGGTATGACGTGCACAAAATTTTAACACCAAGTTATGTGTTTACCAGACCTATTGCAATATATTGATATTGTGATATGAGACGATATCATCTTGGATTCTGGAAATTGTAATGTCTTGATGTGGCATAAATATTGTCTTCTTTTTAAGGCTGCATCACAGCAAGAGAATGCAGTTTTCTGAACTTGTTAGATTGTTCTGGCTTTTCTGTGATTTGCCTCCACCATCATATCCCCATTACTAATGATGGCTTATCAAAAATCTCTTGCATGCAAGTATCTTATGAAACCACCAATAGTCATCCCTGCAATATCAACACAATATTCATGTCTAGGTATTGTGAAGTTGTCTATCACCCAGCTTTAAGGCCTATTCTCACACAATGTGAATAAACAACACAAAAGTAGAAATAACTAGGACCTATATGCAATGCCACATTTTCATCATTCTCAGAAAATTTTCTGATACCTAAATGAGAGCAAAGAAGCCTGTCCATTCCAAGTTGAATCTTGCTCCTCTTGCTTCCCTCTTGTTTCTCAGTATTCACCAACCCCCTCCACTACACAACAGATGAATGTGGATAAAGAGACATTAGCTCTCACTATGGATTACCCTTTTGTCCACCACTGATTGCTGTATTAGTTAATTTTGCCCCACTTGTCTGTGGCTGTTATTGCTTTTATGATAGTTCTCAATTGCTGGAACAGCTTGATGTCCACTTAAAATGTCGGTTTCAGTCACAGTCACATGACCCAAAAGCTAATATGACTGCTTCATTAATATTCTTAACAAAAAACAAACAAACAAACAAACAAAAAAAACCCCGACAGACTCTATGTTAAAGAATTCAGAGAGATGCACGTTTTTGTTTTCAAATTTTGCCGTGCATGTTTTTTCATACTCAAATCTGATGGGAATAGGCCTTTTAAGTGAGAGCAGGGGGATGCTGTCCCACTCTAGTCGACAGCTGACTGTTGCCTGTGCTTCCTACCAGGAGTGTGAGCGGGTTGAATGGCGAAGCTCCATTGTGGTCAACACCACCCACATCTGGATCCCTGAGGTGGAGGAGAGTGACGGGGGGAATTACACCTGCGAGTTACAGTATGGATCCAGATTGGTGCGACGAACAACACAACTCAAAGTCACAGGTAGGACACAGCGGGGTGGATGGATGGTGCTGGTATTTTCATATAAATACTTGGGTGTAATGAGTGATCATCTGTTATCCTGGAAAGACCACATCGACTTTGTCTGCAAGAAGACCAATCAAAGAATTTATTTCCTCCAATGCCTCGGGTCTTCTGGCACTAGTAAACCATTTCTGCTCTTATTTTTTACTTGTGTGTGTGTGTGTGAGTGTTCTGCATTATTGCAATCCCACATGGTACAAGAGTTCGACCACTTTAAACTTTAAAATCTAAATTGCTTCACCAAATGAAAATCTGTTCAAAGATTGCACGACAGTCTCTTGAGAAGCTTCATGAATCAGCCCACCATAACAACATACTCATGCTGGCCAATAACTGTCTTTGTAATAATAATAATTGTCTCTAACCCCAGCCATGTTCTGAACAGTGAATATGTACAGCTGCCATCAGACTGGAGATACAGGCTTCCACGTTTCAATAGGGTCAGATTGAAACACTGTTTTCAGTCAGTCCTAAAGTTAAATGAAGAACGCAATCCCAGACCGAATGTCCACTGAAGCACCTCGATATCTGCACTGAGTGTCCTCCTCAGTGACTGTGGTGTTATATAAATGTATGCATTTTCAGTTTCTTGTCCTGATTTCTTTTTTTTGTTATGTGCTGTTACAAATGGTGCTGATGTTGATGCAAAAAAAGCAGCTGACAATAAAGCATCATCAATCAATCAATCAATCAATCAGTCAGTCAAGATGATCCGGATGGTTCCCGGACAGCCTCAGATGATAAAAGTAAAAGTACATTGCAGAAAGCATATCTATGAGAACAAAAGAAAGCAGTAAGGTGCTAGATACCAAGCAAACACCCGCACAGTGACCAAGGTGTTTGGTATCTTTTAATTTTTCAGCTGATATTAACTGTTATTGTGGCATTGATTACTTACATGCACCAGTCAGAATTGAAGGCAGGAATATGCACTGAGTATGCACTATTGGATCTCTCGTTGACTCTACAGCATCTATTATTTTGACAGAAGCCCAGGCTCAACCACATAGTATCACTGATCATTACTATAGCAGTCGTAAAGTTTCATTGAACACCCACTATAAAGTAGACACCCACCGTGAAACACATTTTAGAACTGGCTCTCGGTGAGGTGCTTTGCATTTCTGTGAAGAACTGGCCAGTGATCGACGAGGTGACATCATCCTCCGATACTTTCAGCAGCGACAGTGAAGTTTCACTTCAGAGAAAGTTTCAGGGATCTGTCAACAGGAAACATCAGGGTCTGACAAACACGGAGCATGGATCTCCATCTAGATTCACAATGTGGCACCAATGTTCAACATGACACAAGGACAAATTCGCGATAGAGGAAAAAGAGGTACAGGTACTCACAAGGTAGGTTGAGGGAAGGTTGGTTAAACAAAAAAGCAAATTAAAAAAACTTCACACAGTTTGCTGATACATGAAAGTGTGAGTGTTTCAGTGAAATTCTTATGTAATTTCATTTACTTAGGTACAATTAGGACTTATTTTCAGTTGTGGTTCTGGCACAGCGGCTCAAAACAAACAAACAGAGGGTTTACATATGTGGTTTTAGGCTTTAGGTGTCTGGACTTATTCAGCAGCACCATCTGCACTTGTTTATTGAGTGTGAGTGTGTGTGTGTGTGAGTGTGGCGGGGCATCATTTATTGGGTGTTTGTGTTTGTGTTCATGCCTGCTTGTGTTTTGTTGTTGTGGCGTGTGCAATATGCGTGTTGCTGTCTGTGAGCAGTGACAACATACTTACTATGCTACGTATTTGGTCTGACAGATTCTTACATGCACACACACACACTGATAAACATGCACCCTGTTGTTCATATCCACACAGACACTTTGTTGGGTACAAATGCTTGCGCGGGCACAAACACACACACACACACACACATAGACTCAGTGATTTCCGAATGTGACATAATGTGATGTGCCACAATAAGCAGCGAGCAATGAAACAGGATACGGCTT
>OMLB01025095.1:2278-12353 GCA_900302555.1 Myripristis jacobus
GCCCCCTGTGGAACAACACACACACACACACACACACACACACACACACACACACATATATATATGAGTTCAAATGTTCACTCATGTGCAAACAGGTGCACACACACACTCACACAAAGGCACAATATGCTCAGACACACCCACACACCAAACCAAAGACGAGGCAGAGGGACAGTGAGACAGACAGTTCAGCGGGTGAGGCCTGGCACCAAACCTACCAAGGTTAGAGGTTCAAATCCCTGCTCAGTGGAGAAGGCATGGCATTAAAGGAAAGATCCACTCAAACAAATCAGTGACATTCACTTCATTTTTTTGTGTTGCAGTTAACCTTTCAGGTATGTCCACTTACTCTCAACCTGCCTCATCTATACTTCTACTTGATTTAGTGTTTGCCTACATTTCCCAGAATGCCACTTGACAAAATACACATTAACTTGTTGCATTCAGCTATGGGATATACATGTAGGTGGCTTTCCAGCTGGGAAAAAGAGACAGCTGTGTTCCTCACTCAAACCGCATGAGTTTTTGTCTTTGGCTGCATTGCAGTCTGGTCTATTGAAGCTGTTGTCTGCAGAGAAATTGGCATATCTGCCTTTCCTATGATGGCTTTCTCTTTCTTTGATTGGGGAACATCAATACAAAATGGTAAATTCAGACAGGAACATTTGCTTTAGAAACATTTGTTTTGGAAACCTGAAATTGTCTCCCCTCTGAATGTCCATTGTAGCTGCACTAAAAAAATATCTGGACATGGATGTCAGGACATCTACATTTTGGCCAGTTACCCATGAAGAACAATACACTAGCACATGAAAAAATGGGCTCAGAAATGAAAGATACATTGCCAGTAGCTTTTTTTTCAGTGCTTGGCTCTGCTGGCAGCATTGTGTGGTGTTGCCGTTAGTGTGATGTGATTTCAGCGTTGTAGGGGCTCCGCTGCCAGCATCACATTGCCATTAGTGATATGACGCATTTCAGAGAGAAAGACAAAGAAAACTTTTCCTCACCATACAAATATGACTTCACCATATATTACTAGTAATGCTACTCAACTTAATTTCTAAATTTGTGCTCAGTTCTTCATAGTATTGGTAGCAGTCGTCATGTCAGTGTCAAACGACAATCATTATTCAGCAGCTGGCAACTTTACATTGCCAGAAATGCAACTGCACATCAACTAGTAGCAGGCTATGAATAGGCTATGTTCTCATTAAACTTTATCTCTCAATGCACTTTATGGCAATGAACTCGTGCAACAGCCATCAAAAAATTAATTGTGCAATTTCATGAGCTTTGACGCTGCCACTGAATGTGACACAACGCTAACAAGACACTCTGTCAATGTGATGCTATAGAAAAGTAATGCAAGTTGCTGTCATTGTTTGAAGTACTACCACTCCCTTGGCGTCTGATGGCAGCGGCTGACACTCAATGACCAAGACGGTAAGTGCCCTTGACTGGATTCTTGACTGATTCCCACAGAGGCCACTCAGAGAAAACGTGTATTTGCTGATAGTGCTAGGATTGGGTGTACAAGGCACTTTGGATAAAAACGCCCATCAAATGCCAGGCGTCATGTCTCTTGTCACTGAGACAATCCCTTACCCAGGTGAAGATGGAGAAGAAGGAGAAGGTGATGGCCGCCCGGGCCGCGTCCCCGCCCTCCCGCAGCGGGTTATCCACATGCTTGGCCACCTGCCACTGATTGGCCAGGAAACAGAAACCAACAAACCACATGAAGGACCAGAACGCTGGGGAGAGAGAGAGAGAGAGAGAGAGAGAGAGAGATGGAGTGAAAATAATGACATAAATGCAATAAGAGACCACCTACTGCTCCATGTAATTTTCTATTGGCCTGACTGGCTGAGTGTGGGCTATTACACCTGCCTGGCAATCACACGGCCACTGACTGCAATCAGTAATTGTAGAGCAAAAGAGAGAAAGAGCGACGGAGGATTCATATCTTTCATTCTTTCCATCATTCCATCACATCCAAGTGCAGGCGCGACACAGACAGTTGATAAAGTGTAATCAGAAACATCCAGGTCAGATCAGGACGTGTGATCCCTCGCTTCACTGGGGTTCAACGCATCTCACGTTGCAAAGCAGAGACATTGTGTGAGAAAGAGAAGGAGAAAAAGAGGGAATGGGAGAGATAGTGGAGAGAGAGAGTTGGTGAGTAATACAAACAGAGAGGGAGAATCTTGTCACTGACAGAAACGGCCTCATTAAGCGACTCTACACTTAGCTATCTTGTCATCGTGTCTGAGTTCACTACAGTGGCAGTGCAGCAGAGAGAGGGAGAGGGAACCACAGCCGGAGACACCAAAGCACAATGTCTCCCAGGCTTGTTAGCGCCAGAGGAGCCCTGCTCTCCCTTATTATCCCTTTCACACCTCCTCTCACTCTCACTCTCCTTCCTCTCCTCTCACTGTTGTCAGACAAAAACCTAACCACGAATCTCCAAAATGTCATTTTGTTTATGCATTACGAATACTGCTATTTTTTTTGTTTTGATTATTTTTTTTTTTCCACTGAGGCCCAACTGAAATGGAAAAATCTGGGCTGGAACAGCGAGGAGGAAATGTTCTCCTCTCCCTCGGCAGCTCACATCAACTCGCCCTTGAGCAAAGATCTTGATTCCCCCAATAGCTGCAGTAGAGCTGCCAGGCAAGCCCAGGGCAGAAAACTGGTTTCACTGTGCAGCTCCCAGGTGTGGAAGGGTGGATCTGTATTAATGTGAGGCAGAGCAGCATGAGAGAGATTATGCATGCTGAGTCAGTCTTCAGGCTCTCCCTGGATAAATAAAGAGTAAAAACTTAAATGAGACTGAGCAACACACATTACTCACACTTACGAGGTTTTATCGCGGCAGTAACCATCGTTTTTAGTCTCTCCCTATCTGAATGCTGGTTGTTGAATGTTAAACTGGAAAGGCCAAGCTGCTACTGTTTTATACACCCCTTCACTTAATGGACTGTCAGCCTTCTGTTTCACTTGCTGGCCTTTTTAGTGTTGAAAAGTGTTTAGGAGGTGGGATGAAATCAGTGTTTTGCCAGTCACAAGTCTCAAGTCCTGGCACTAAAGTCCCAAGTAAAGTCTTGAGTAAAGACATGGGAGTCCAAGTCAAGTCGTAAGTCCCCAAGTCTGAAATGTAGAGATTCAAATGCTAAACAAGTCATAAAGTGCTCTTAGTCTTTACCAAACGCCATTGCCATTTTAACAGATGAATATTGACTATATTCAATATACACATGTTGTCGATGATTAAAATGTGTTATTCCATGAAACTAAATGGGTTGCTATTAGAAACAACTGTCTGACAAGAGATGACTTGCCGATGTCAGTTAAAGTCATGTTAGCTATGAGAGGTCAAAGACAACTAGCACTAAGGGGGCTGAAAGAAATGGTTAATTGCATATTTTTTTAATCTTTGGCTTAGGCAATCAAGTCTTTCTGAATCAAAAGGCTCAAGTCCAAGTGAAGTCATGAGTCAGTGGTGTCTGTTATTTTGTCAAATCAAGTCTTAAGTCATCAAATGTGCGACTTAAGTCCAAGTCAAAAAAAACAAACAAAAAAAAACAGTTGAAATGTTGCCATGTTTTCCATGTTTTTAAGCCTGGATGAGCACTGAGAGCAGGTCTCAGGGCTGGTTAAAGCCTCTATGATGCTGCTCTCTGACTCATCCAAGGCAAAACTGCATCGCTAATAAAAGCAGCAATGCAATAATGGAAAAACGCTCTATTAAAAATCTGACATTATAAATATGACTTCAATCAAAGTGTAGGAGAATTAGCAATAAAATTCAGTTTGAAAAGTAAAAGTCGTTATTGCAAGACACAGTTGCGCACCACTTCTGGTCACAAATTAGCCAGTCGTCAAACACACCACAGAAAACATTTGGGCATCATCCTGTTTTGTAATTGGCGAGTCAAAACCCTATTTTTCACCAGCTGCATGTTGTGGTATTCAGTCTGGACAGTCTTCATTCATTGTTACTGCGGTGGATACAGAATGGTATCAAGTCAGGGATTCTTTGGTTCTTCCTTTCTCTCTCTCTCTCTCTCTCTCTCTCTCTTTCTCTCTCTCTCTGTCAGTCTCTTTGATACAGGAAGCAGTGATTGTTGTCGGTTTTTGGCCAGCTCATGTTGCTGCCTCCCACTGAGGCTCTGATTGTGTTGGCAACAGAAAAGCCCATTGTACCTCCTGGTGCTGTAATATAATCCCCACATGGTGGCCTATCATAGGAAATGTGTTTAGTTATCTACATGCAATTGAAAGGATAAAGCTTAGTATATGGCCAGACCAGAACGTCCAGGCTGCAGACCGAACATGACCTGCCCGGCCTGAGAGGGTGAGCCTGATAAACTCCACGGGCCTCACTCAACAATATCTTCCAAATGTTTTTCTTAAATTTGTTCTTGAGCAAGGTCCTACGAAAAGCCGACGTCTTATAATGTTCTGTTCTTATAATGATGAATCCCATTGTGTCTGTAAACTAAAAGCATATACTGATTGATCCTGATTAGCCTATTTAAATGCATCACCAATTGCCATAAAAGGGCTGAGACTGCAGCATCATGTGCAAAAGTGGAGCACCGCACTCCAAACATAAAAAACAAAAAATTCAATAGTTCTTAAGTGGAGCTACTACTGCAGGAGTGGATAAAGTAACAGAAAAAAAAGATGCATCAGATGCTCTTACGTGCTCAATGACTGCTGTATCCAGAGAAGGGCACACAACTGAAGTAAATGAAGTAAAAAAAATGTTTTGATGAATAGATTTTGTTTGTACCGAAGAACAAATCCCAAATAGGAAAACATTTTTTAAAAAAAACTTTGAAAACTGAAAATGGCTTTTAAGAAGAAATCTCTTCTTAAGAGCCGTGGGTGAATGAGGCCTAATGTTATCACAAAAAAAATCTTAGAGAGCTTTTTATAGACAGTTCATGTAATAATGTTTTGCCCGTTTTATTCAAATCTGCTTATTTTATTCTTCTGTAAAGCTTATTTTGAATTCATGTGTTCATCCCCCCAGTCTATGATTTCAGTTTGTGCTGTCAGGGCTTCAGTTTCTCATTCAGCACAGCTTCATTCCACGGCAGCGTTTGGAGCTTCACCTTCTTGCAGACACTGATCAGAACTTAAGGCGTTTTGGTTTATTCAAGTGTCATCTAGTTTTATTGCACCAAGGTAATCTGTTGAACCTCTAACTGCAATATCTTCCATTGTGTTGTGACTTTGTGATTAGCATTAGGGTTAAGGGTTTTTTGTTTATAGTATTATAGCTATGAGGCTGTCCACTCCTGGCCTCTGGACTTTGGTATATCCTGCCTGAAAACTGTAAAAATGAAATAATATGATGATTTCAATCACTTCCATGCGTGGGCTCTGAAGAAACAACTATATTTTTACTTCTGAGGTTTCCAGAAATGCCCAATTTATCCTGCTGATTTACAGGGAAACATGTATGAAGTGATGCACCAGATATTTTTGATTTGATGTAATGCTACAGCCATAAAATAATCACATCTTGGGTTTGAATATTTCACCCAATATAAGCGTGATGTAGCTTGAATGAAGCACTGCATCCAGCAAATAAAGAATATGTATGCGATTTTGTCCTACAATATGGGAAAAAAAGTTTTTTTTTCTAACTTTGAAGCTACTTAAGGGCAAATGTAAGGGAACTGCTTAAAAGCCATTTTCTCAGACATGCTTTGATACCCTATACCCTGGATATTTCAAAGAACTCAATTTTTTCCATTAAATTTGCTGTACAGATAGAACTTGGACTTTGTAGCTCAGTATGTCTGCAAGGTCAAGGCTCATCAATTTAACTTAAAACTGTAAGCGATGAAAATGGTTGCTTGGGATGTCAGAGCTGCGGCGAGTTAGAGAGCTGCTTTGCACTCTCTGTGTGCCTTCTTCTTATTGATGTTATTGGCTTTTAAGTATTATGGTCTTATAAGCTGTTTAGCTCTTTGCGACTCTGTTTTGGAAGGGTTATACAATGCTAAATCATTATGCTATTATGTTCTCAGGCTCGTTGCATTAATTCCTTCACACTGTGCACCCCAACTGCCTTGTACATGAATCCATCTCTCTGTGCTGCCTAGCAAACATTTCTTTGCTTTGTCAAGGGACGAGGAAGTGATTTTAGGAAGCACAAAGGTTTGGGCTTAATGGTTTTAAATGTACTCCAAATTACATATTGAGTTTTTTAATCCAGTGAATCTTTCCTTACTCTCAGGCATATCCTTTCTTGTGATACCTGGCTGATGTTTACATTGCTATTATCATGTGAAATATTATATTAGGCCTATATTATATAATATATTATGATTTTGCAGTCTTTGGCTCAGTGTTAAAGCTCATACTTTGAATTATTGTACATAGTAAATCTGGTGATCTTCTCCTTGACACCCAACGTCTTAAATTTTGGTTTAGTGTGTGTAAGTAGGTAAAAGAGGCAATCTGCACTTGTCTGAATTACTTAATTGAGAAAAAAAAAAATAATTGAAGTATACATGAAAGATCACTCACTTGCTCTATGGTTGATGTAACAATGAATAATCATACTGCTTGACTGAAACTACCTCTTGTATGCCGCACAGCATTTTGTTGGGATCTAAAGCCGTAATAATCAGCGCGCATACATAACCTCTTTACCTGACACGCCGACATCAGCCAGCACGGCTTTCTTGCGGTCTTTGACGCTGCTGATTTGGGGGAAGTAGACGTCCAGAGCCAGGAAGGCCATGCAGCACAGGAAGGCCATGGAGCCCATGAAGACGCCGTAATTGCAGGCGTTCTGGTTGCGGTTGAAGATGCAGTACTCCTCCACTTCGTTGGGACGGTTGATGTAACCCTCGTTGGCGATGCAGCCGAAGATCACGATGGAGAAGAGCTGCGGAGGATAGGGAGGGATGAGAAAACACTGACTGACAGTGCCAGGGGAGGGGCGTTTTATTAACATGTTAAAATTGTATAAATTCATAGTCGCCTACTGACAAACAGACACATCACTGTTACTGCAAGTCAACACAGCAAAACCTAATTTCTCCAAAAAAAGGACTGACAGTAGACTATGAAGAGAGATCAAGAGACAGAGAGAGCAAGTATTTTCTTATTCACAAATGTAAATTACCTGGCCAGTTTTACCATTTGCATATTTTGCATCTGCTATCACACTCTTTCCCCACGTACCTCCTGTTTGTGTGTACAAGTTTATTTAGACTGTCCCGGTAATTCACATTTATTAATAAGATAACACTCCACCATGTTGCTCGCATAAAGTTTGGGGAATAGTCCCTCATGTCTTTTTCAAAGGACTTTGCCTTAGAAGATGCCATTCGCTCTTCTCTTAAAATATGAAGTTGTGCTGAGGAACAAAAAGGCTTCCTTGGCCATTCTCACATCCAATAATAACAATAAAAGTTGATGAGGATGTTAGAATAAAATAAACCCAGTAAACCCTTTCATACATACATTTACATACCGTATGTAACACTGAGATGTTGATATTGGCTGCTTATTGGCTTTTTGCTGCAGCTGTTACACACTGCAGTGCTGTTACTATTTCATGAGTAAGAATCTACAAATCCAATGTGGAAGACTAACTGGTAACTTCAATTCATGAGTTAGTGTCTAAAATACAGATCGGTAACATAATTTTGTTAACTGAGAGATTTAGATTTTCAAAGTATTGTAACTTGAAGTTTAATTGCTATATTTTATACAAGTTGGTGTGACTTTGTTTTAAAGAATGGTTACATATTGTACTTCATACCATGGCCTGGGTGAGCAGTCATGTATCACTGGCTGAAGGAAGGGCGTTCAAAACATGTAACAGACAGATTTATCACTCTTTGGAAATCATATTTTGAACCAACCTATGTAACTATAGCAACAAACTCAGCACAAACTATCACGGGGGGTCCTCAGGTATCCTACACCGGGTAAACATTTTGAAATGATCAATTTTTGTGCTTTGTTAAATGTGAGAGAAGACACACCAACAAAAGCTGTATAATTTCTAGACACCAAACACTTACAAAAAAGCCATCTTCCCTCCTCTTCAGGTCCGTGCCTCACCTCACCTCGCCTCTCCAGGTGTCTGGTCATCGTAGTAACGTTACTCCTGAGCTACGCCTGCATGTGGCACCGCCTGCTAACCTGTCCCTGTCACAAACGTCCCTTGTGTGGCTCAGCGGGAGCTGCTGGCTGCTGGGGCTCCCCAGAGAGCGGCGCTTTCCTGTTTTTGAGCTAAAACTTTTGTATATCCATCGCTTCGCTGTTGGTGGTGCGTGCTGTCTCTACCTGTCAACTCTGCACATCACTCACGGGGTGGGGGAGGGGAGATAGTGACAGCAGCAGGTGCTGATGCAGATGCATCTACACGCTGGGAATGGGAAAAAAAAAAAAGGTTTGGGGCTGGGGAAAAAAAATATCCAGGACTTTAGATTTGAATGCCCTGGCCAGGCAACACCCCTGCAGGTGGCTGTGGCATAAGCAGGTTAATGCACGCTGCTTCACATCAGCTGGTTCTCTGCCTTCGTGTTGTGCATTAAAACGCCCACCTCATCATGGAATATCCCATAAAGCCCTAAAGCTTGGATTTCCCAAGTTGTGACAATGACTATGTAATTTGTGACTAAATTGCATAACATATTACATAATAAAAACCCCTCATCATCATCCAGCAATACATTCAGTTATAATCACATCATCTACTGAATCCATGCCATTACCAGCATTTGCAGGTGACCTTTGCTTGATTGTCCTATAAGCATACACGCCATATTCAATGTTTTCTGGTTGTAAATCACTGAAACAAGCCTGTTCATGCTTCTTGTCTTACGCTGTGCTGAAACACTCGCTGACAAGTAACTTGAGATATTGAGTTGAAAATTCATAAAAGCATTAAAAATGACAGGTCCCTTAATAGAGCATGAAATCAAGGGGAAAAACCTCGACTCCAATTGCTCCGGTGTTTACTTCAATTGATGGATTTCATGGTTCCCTTGTGACTCTTGGGCTTAGGAAATCCTGTGTGAAGCCAGTGTTTCAGTTTAAAAAAAAAAAAGAAAAAAAAATGCATGGACATCGCTTGAAATCTTTTCTTAATTTGCATGTGTACGTTTGAAAATGCTGTGCCTGCTTGTGCCCCAGGTGCTGGAGAGACAGAGGGCTACAAAATGGAGTCAATCAAAGGAGCAGTGGCCGCTATGATAGCATCTAATCCCTCTCTCCTCTGCTCTCTCCTCTCATCCTCTCTCTTCTTCTTCTCTCTCTCCTCTCTCGTCTGCCTGTGCCTCAGGGAGCGGAGAAACAGAAGGCTACAAAATGGAGTCAATAAAGGGAGCAGGTTACTATGATAACATCTAATCCCTCTCTCCTCTCCTCTCCTCTCCTCTCCTCTTCTCTCTTCTTCTCTCTTCTCCTCTCCTCTCCTCTCATCTCCTCTCCTCTCCAATTTTCTCCTCTCTTCTCCTCAAAACACACACTGTGGGAGAATCCAGGAACTCCCTTTTCCGAAGACAGACATGGGAGACCACACACACACACACACACACACACACACACACTGACACACACACACTGACACACACACAGTGTTAGTATTTCTCCCCTCAGTGCAACGTAGCAGTCGACTTTGTACTTCAGTTGCTACAGAGCATCAGACACAACTCCAGCCCACTGACAAACACACAGACCAAACCACCAGAGAGCTAGTTCTGACTGACTGCAGCACTGGATAAGTTCAATACTGTGTGTGTGTGTGTGTGTGTGTGTGTGTGCGTGTGTGTGTGTGAATATATTTTTTGAAAGGCTTTCAGTCTGCAGTCTACGTGCACTGCCATCGTGCGTCCTGATTTTTGCTGCTAGATTGCTTAAGGTGAGTGAATGTGTGTGTGTGTGTGTGTGTGTGTGTGTGTGTGTGTGTGTGCATGTGTGTGTGCTGCATGCATTGAAAAGAACTTCCCTGACCAAGTAAGGACACATCGTTTTGAAAATATATATCAAATGAGGCCGTCATGCATGGAGAAAATATGTGCTTTCTAGTTGCGAG
>OMLB01025097.1:1750-13631 GCA_900302555.1 Myripristis jacobus
TCAAAGCAATCTGATTTTTATTTGCTTTCCCAATATGGTGCTTGTGTATGGTGTGTGTGTGTGTGTGTGTGTGTGTGTGTGTGTGTGTGTGTGTGTGTGTGTGTGTGTGTGTGTGCGCGCACATGCGAGTGTTTGTGTGTGTACGTGTGTGTGTTGCGCGTGTGTGCGTGTGTCTTTGCACATGAGGCCTAGTACATATGCAATAGGAGGGTATTTTGGACATTTATGGTTTGGGATCTCATGTCATCTGACTATTGCAATCTGATTAATGATCCAACTGCTCCATTACAAAACACAATAATCAGATTACAGAAAGATATAACTGTAATCCATTACAGTTGTGAGAATTCAGATTACAGAATTCAGAGTGTGTTTTATTGTCAACTGTGAAAAATTACAGTTATTGCTTCCTGTAATATGAATATTGTGCTTTTAATTACAGTGACAGTAAAACCAATGATCAGATTACAGGGAGCTGTGAATGAAATCTGATTACTGGTTTTAATTACAGTCACATTAAAAACAGTAATCAGATTATAGGAAGTTGTAATGAATTCTAGTTACAGCCTGCTGTAATCTGATTACTGGTTTTAAATATAGTGATTTTTCAAACAGTAATCATATTACAGGAAAATGTAACTAGCACACTATCAATTACAATTACAGTGTGACACAAACTGATAGAAATTATAACTGTAATCCAGTGCAGTGAATGTGAACTGACATTGCAACGAACAAAAAAAAACAAAACAAACAAACTGTAAATACCAAATAAACCTATAACAATAAGTGTATAAAATATCTTGTAAAGTTTAAACCAAGAAATGTCACAGTCTGCAAATTGAAATGAATTGAATTGAATGAATCTGCATATGGACAAAATGAATGTAATCTAATTGGTGTATTGCTGTAATTTTATCCTTATGGTTTCTGATGGAAGGTGGATGCCAGTAATCTGTGGGATTACTGTAGTGTATGTGTAACCTTTGAAACATGTGTGACGGCTGTGCATACGAAAGGCTACAATGGTCAGTGGTGTATGTGTGTGTGTTTTCTGTGTGATTTTAGTGTGTGTGTGTGTATGTGAAGCAGCAGGGAGGTGTAGACAGACAGTGTGTCTATCATTACATTTAATGGCAGCACATGTCAACACACAGCTACAAAGATGTTGGCTGGTGTGTGTGTTCGCACGTGTGTGTGCTTATTTATGCATACATGGCTGTGCACATATATTAGTGAATGTACATGTTTGCACCGAACATTATCTGTGCTCTTGAGTCTGTTTTTGTGTATTTGCCTCAAACAGTGAGATCGGTGTATGTATGCAGTGTGAGTGTGCATTTCAAAACGTGTGTATGGCAGCTTGTGTGTGTCCTCACGTCTGCGCTGTGCATGAATACACCCTCGAGTCTCTTTGTGTGTGCAATAACATGGTCATTGTCTGTGAGAGACAGGGAAATCTGTGTGTGTGTGTGTCAGTCACCCCAGGGTGAGGGGATTAAGTGTGAGCCAATGCAGTAAAGGTTAGCGCTTGGTGTCTCGCTGCGGCCTCTATCACACACACACATCTCTGAAAGGAGAGAGAGAGTTCGGGAGAGAGAGAGAGAGAGAGGATAGAGAGAGAGAGAGAGAGAGATTATTATGGACTCACGGCCCGCTACCCGAGGGATGAGTTTTCACAAAGCTCACCAAGTCACCAAGGAAAACCGATAAAATCACCAAACAAATCCACAAGACAGAAAGTAATTGGGCAAGAATCAAGCGGAAATGAAAAAATATTGAGGAGCTTACTTACATCTAAATTGGGCATTGGATATTTTTTCCCCCATCGCTTCAACTTTTTTTTTTTTTTTTCATTTAAATTGGAGAGTTTGTTTTTTCTTTTGGGTTGCTGAGCAGAGTTCATTACTTGTTTTGTGTGGCAGACATTTTAGGATATTCCCTCTGTTCCATGATCTCACAAAATGGCGGATTGGAGGATGGAGGATTGCAACAAGATGAACTAAGGAGGTACAAGTGCGTTAAGTGTGTGTGTGTGTGTGAGAGAGAGAGAGAGAGAGAGAGAGATAGAGACAGAGTGTGTGTGAGAGAGAGAGAGAGAGAGAGAGAGAGAGTGTGTGTCATAGATTCTAGGCTGGTGGTTGTGCAGTGCTTGGTTGCTGTATCATGAGATGATGAGGTCTGAAAAATGCGTGTGGAATGAAACCATTTTAATGTAAGAAATTTCACCAGTAACTCACTAACAAATAAAATATCATACCTGTCATTTCCAGACACCCTGCTTTTTTGGAGGGTTTTTTGTAAACATATTCTGCGTAATGAATTCATTCTTCAGTTACTTTAATACGCAGTGCATTTTTTCCACTTCGACAAACTGAGCCGCGGCGCTAAAAATTATGTAAAAATGTTGCCATGATGCTGTTATCTTGCAATTTTTATTTTCTGCAGATTGCGAACAACATCTGCTTTGGTAGATATTTGTCGGTTGGGAAATGTCGGTGTGCCCGAAAAGCACCCATCATCGCGTAATCTTTTCTCTGATGTTATTCATATATTGTTTGGGGTTTTTTTTGTTTTGTTTTGTTTTTGTTTTCAATTTTGGACAATACATTCACTCTCCTGAAATTCATAGAAAATGAAAAGGCACACATCACTTGGACAGGCAATAACACCTCTTATAATGAAGGTGTTACCAAGGTGAAAATTCTAATCTGTTTACAAAAACACAATTGCGTCTATCGTTTGTGTGTTGATCATGATAGAGCTGTAAAATGCGGCAGTGTAATCTGCTTCTCAAGACAGTCAGATAAGTGAAGCGAGAGAGGGATTAAGGAGGACAGATTTAGACCGGAGTTATCCAAAATTAAATTAGCCTCTCGGTGAAAATCTGTTTCTTAATGAGTGTAATATTACACATGCCTCAGACCTGTGGACAGCCGTGAACAAACTGCTACCAACACTACCACTATTATGACTGCTGCTAGTACTACTGCTACTACTACTACTACTACTACTACTACTACTGCTATTTCTACGAGTGGTGCTGTGGTTACCACTAGTATGATTACAATTAATATTGGTACTATTACTGGTACTACTCCCATTACTACTCGTAGCATATTTGTAATTAGTATTACTACAAATACTCGCCACTATTTCCACTATTACCCTTATGCGTAATACAGATATTGGTGCTACAACTACTGTTAGTAACACTGCCACTGTTGCTACATTTTTAAAGGAAAACTAAAGACCTATCTTTTCAATCAGGCTTTTATTTCAGAGTAAAGTTACAGCGTTAGTTTCATTTGTTGTTTGTCGTTTGTTCGTTTGTTTTCCTATTTATTTTTATCCTTGGGTTAATTTATTAACCCAAGGATAAAAATAAAAAAACGGTGGAAAACGGTGGAAAAAAATTTTTCCACCGTTCCACCATTTTTTAATTTTTAAAATTTTTTATTTCTGTGGTCTTGTGATGTGAAGTACTTTGCGTGCATGTTTGTATGAAAGGTGCTATTTACATAAAGTTGAGTTACTAACTACAACTTATTAACTACTATTACTTCAAATACTCATGTCACTGTTACCCTAACTAGTATTACAGCTGATAGTACTACCTACTGTCAGTAACATCACTGCTGCTGCCGCTGGTATTATTACCACTACTACTACCTGTGAAACACAGTGCCCCCGGATATCAGAATGGCAAGCTCGCTTGGTATTTTTAAAATGAAACTAAAAACCTATTGCTGTCTGTTGTTTTTATGTTTTATTTTATTTGTTCTTGTAATCTTGCAATGTGAAGCACTTTGTTGAGTTACTAACTGCTACTATTGTTACAGCTGCTATGACTGTGACTACTAATACTGTAGCACTGCTGCTACTACTGTTGCTATTACAATACTACAACTGCTACTACATGCAGGTTTAATAATAAGCGATATGAGAACAGAAGAGAAGTGAAGACTCAGGTAGGGTTAGTGTTGGTCAGTGAGAGTTTTCAGACCACCAAAGGCCTCTGAGTGAAGGGCTCCACTTGCCAGGGGTTAAGTAAAGGGTACGGGCGGTTGGTGGAGTCGAGTGCTGTCTTCTTTTACTCCTTCTCTTCTTCACCTCTACTTCTCCAATTTGATGACATTTTCCAGGGCCACTTCAAGAATTCAAATAGGGACTGTAAATAATCAAAATCAGAACAATAATAATCAGAATAACAAGCATCGGATGCTTTGAAGATTTTCTTTTTTCTTTTTTTAAACATGCAGCTGTATTTTGGATTAAAATGCCCTTTAAATTTTCACCTGTCATTTTATATTGTAGAAAAAGCGACTTGGGTTTAATTTCAGCCAGCAAGTGAACAAGAGATCCCTGTCACTTGCCGATGCATCCTATTTAGACATCGCAGACTGTGCGCACAGTTCAGAAGCATGGAATTTGAGTAGTTCAGAGTAGTTTTCAACTTTTAATTGAAACTGTATTTTGTCACTTATTTTCATGTCAGATCTTTAGATATTATTTTCATACCTAAATATTCCAATAATATCAAGTACGAAGTGCCCCACCACCCCAGAACTTTATTGTTGTTGGGGTGAAAAAGCCTCAGCAACAGCATTTAGACCATCATGGGACTCGTAATACTGCAGTGAAGGTCATACAGATGAAATAGTTCCAACTCTTCTGAAATCTGACTTCAGTAAATAAATAAAATGATTTTCAATCCAAAGGTCAGTCAGTTCTGTGACGCAACAATAACACAATTCCTTTTTATCAGCACTGATAAAATGATTCAGGTGCATTATTCCTCAACACAGCACGGCTGACCTGTAATCACATACAACTTCAGCCATCAGGCTTTGTTTCTGACGCCACACTGCAACGCCAAGTGAATTAGTTTAATACGGTCTCAGCACTAAATTGAGCATCTAAATGAATTCTTTGACTTGTGAAGAGCCAGTTCAGCTGACCAAGGCCAAGGTTTCCTGTCAGAGAGGATTTACTGCCTTGGTAATTATTTACACTCACTCACTGTCTGTCTGTATGAACCTATTAACACCAAACACACACGCTGATAGAGTGGGACATGTGTGCAGGAGACCTGGTAGATGTTTCTGTCAAGCTACTGGCCCTCAAATATTGCTTACACATGGCTCTTTGTGTGTGTGTGTGTGTGTGTGTGTGTGTGTGTGTGTGTGTGTGTGTGTGTGTGTGTGTGTGTGTGTGCGTGTGTGTGTGTGTGCGTGCGTGCGTGTGCGTTTGTGTGTGTGTGTGTAAGCTTCTCCCCTGATCCCAGAGGACAGAATAAAACTTCAAAGGCGCCCAGATTATCTTTCATTAATGCAAATCAGTGTGTTTGAAATGATGCAAAATATATGAATCCAATGACAGAGATTGTTGTTCAGTGGGTAGCTTTGTCTTTTAGCAAATAGGGGTCCTGTCTCCTTGTCCCTCTCTGTTTTTGCTTTCTCATTTTACGCTCTCTTGGGTCTGAGACTTCAAAAAAATGCACCGTTTCTTTATGCACTGCTCATTATGCCCTCCTACGCTGTCAACATCACAGATGAGCTCATTTTGCATGGGGCTGAGCCTTCTGCATCTGTATGTCTTGGATGACCACTGCGGTTCCCCACAGGTGATCCATCACCATGGTAACTGGACGAGTGGGACCGACCAGTAATGTGGCAATTGATCGACTAGCAAACTGTAATTAAAAGCTTTGCACTAATAAGTACCTTGGGAGCAATAGCCATTCCTCGTGAATAGCCAAAGCAGGAGAGTTGGCCGGTGAAAGGACGGCTTGAAGATAGACAGAAGATGGAGGAGGGGAGGATGGCTGGAGGAGGGGAGGATAAGAGGGATGGCGATGGATACGGGAGGTATTAAAACTTAGGTGAAGGGAGGGAGCGGAGGATGCTGCAGGGCTGGAATGAGTAGGCTTGGGTGAGAAGATCAAAGCTCGAGTGTTAAGATGGACAGATTAAAAAGCGAGGGGTTGGTAGAGGCAGTGGAGGGTGCTGTTGGCCGAATATCTAACAGGCGATAAAAAAAAGGAAGACGAAGAGAAGTCCGGGGATCAGGTGAGCATGAATTGGCTGCAAAGGGAAAATACCGTCTTTGAATTAGAAAACATTTTAGAGGGAGCAGCAAACTCCCTGTTTTGGTTTATTTAGCACAGGCACAGATGCGTGCGCCCAAACTGTGCAAATCTAAAGTTGTTTAGAATAGAGTGACAGCACCAAAGATGCAAAGATGGATGGTATGAAAAAAAAAGAATAAACACAGCCCTTTTGTCTTTTAATCTCTTGCTACGTCTTATTATTCTGCACTGCCGTACATATCCCAATTAAAATACAGCTTAAGTCTCAACAAAGGGTTGCATACGTACACACACACACACACACATGCATGCACACCAAAGTGATAAACCTTGGGTGGGATAGTCTTCTAAATCCCTCAGTAAACAATTAGGCGAGTTATAGAGTGTTTAATGAGATAAAAGCAGATAAAGCCTTGTCTTTTGTTTGTCTGTCCATTGGGACCATGAGCCAGGAGTTAGGAGGAGTTATCAGGATGCCTCTCCCGAGGTGGCTGCATGGCTGGAGAGCTCCAGGCATTAACACACATTGCTCTGTCTTGGGGAGTGTGCATCTGCGCGGATGGGTGGGTGTTTGCATGCACATGTGTGTTTCAGCTTGTGTTACCATTTTGCACTCCAGGTATTATTAAATCAAATGTCGAGTTTACTCAGTATGTCCCTTTTTTTGTATTTTTCCTCACTTCAATTTCCTACACCCCCTTCTCCCTCTCCCTGAATACATTTCAGTCATCCTCTCTGCACTTCACACACCCTCAGACAACAGCACAGCATAGGCGCATTTCAATTGCCCAGGAGGCGGCAAATTAAACAAGGCTCTAAAGGAGAACTTTCCTCCCTCTCCCTTTTCATTTGAATTTGTGATTGCTTGCTGTCTGGCGCTACACATTGGGAAGCATGAAATGAGAAGAGCTCCAGTTTTTATTGAGGCTCATGCAGTGTTGAACGGACTGGATACAGTGGGATCTTATTTTCATTCACACCAGCCGGGCCTCATTCAAGACAATGCACCAGAATTTTTACTCAAGCAGACGGAGCATTACCCAGAATGTTTTAGGAAATTACAACCTCTATTAGCGCCACTGTCTTTCCGTCTGTCTCTCTGCTTGTCTGACTTATCTATATGTCTCTCCACTGTTCCCTCTCATGGATTCTTCTCTCATAGTGTGTGTCGGTAACGATTGCAGATCACCCACTGATCTGGGGAAAAAGGCCTGCTCTGTCAACAGTTCTGCAAATCTAAAGATCTTATCTGCCCTCAACACATGTCTGCAAATATTTTGTTCCCATAAATGATTCACGCATCTCTGCATCTGATGATGGAATTCATATCCTTGTTTACCCATTCTTTCCCTTTAATTTTTTTTTTATTTTTTTTATTTTTTTTTTATCAGGCTGTAATTACCAGTGTGCAGAATAGCCAGGGAGGAAATGTAGAAATGTCACCACACTCGACTGAGCTAAACTGGCTAAACGATGACAAGCACTCTCCCTGTCAGATAAACAGACTAACAGGCATCAGAGTTTAACTTACACTTCACATTCCTCATTAGAATCAGCTAATATGAATGTTCAGCCTGGCAGATTGGAGTGACATCAAAGGCTCTTGTGCTATAGGAAGTGGGAGAGGGTAGCAGTGTATTAGATCATAAACCTTCATGATCCTGTAGTGCGAAAGACATGTTGTTATGTTTACATCAAAAGTGTGTGTTTGTGTGTATGTGTGTGTGTGTGTGTGGCTTTGTCGATGTTACTAATGCTTTCAGGCATGAGGGTCATATATTATTCTGCATCATCAAAAGACATGAATAGATCATTTCTCCTCTTTTACTGACATGTCTTTCCAACAAGTCATTTGAGAGCCGTGCTGCTTTCTATTTGTGCCAGCCTCAACAAAACACAGACCTTTACTTTGAAGGTCATGGGTCTTTCATGCTGCAGAGAATGGCTCTAACTGCCAATAAAAAGATATCACAGACTAGCTTGGGTTTTTACCATCTACAGTATCTTCAGTAGATATCCGCCTCACTTTCTCTGCCTCGTGCAACGCTCTCCTTCCCTCTCCCTCTTTCTCTCTCTCCTCTACCCTACTCTGTCTCTCCCTGTCCACCCTACACTAATTCACGAGTTGGCTAATGACTTCAGTCACCTTCACTCCTTCCTCTCAAAGCAAAGTTTGACAAATGCTCTTGCTTTCCAGAGAACATGAGTATCAAAACATCAGAGGGTAGAGTGGCAGTGTAAATACCAGCGACTGATGTTTCCTTCAGGATAATCACCACTGCCTGGGCCCGCTCCTGGCACTCAGCGCTGCACTCTTGCTCCCGTCTTTGGTTTCCCAGTAGCAAATTTTATCTGTACCCGTGCATTGCTGGCATCTGTGTATGATTAATCTATACCGCGAGCAGATAGGCTGCAATCAGCGCTCCATTTGTGAATAGCAGAAGAGTCTCTGACCATGAAGGGGAAGATGGCGTGTCCAGCATTTGGGAAGGGTAATGGAGCCAAATAAGTCATTTCGGACCAGCTCTTCCCTGTCACATGCCTGTCACACTGCTGGTTTGGCAGTGTCAGATGCGATGTGTGCCTGGTCGAGCGGAGCACAGCACGCTGGCATCTCTGTAGTCTTGCTTCAGTCGAAGGCAACACACAGCACAGTTGCGCATACACACAGAGACACATGTACACAGCATCATGGCAAGGGAAGGGCGCTGCAACAGCCTCGTCAAGCCATCAAATCTGTCCCTGCTAGATAAACATCCTCTCGACGCAGTGACATTTTCTCCACCACAAGCTGAGTGTAAATGAGCGCGCTGCACATCTGCGTGCCCGTGTGTGTGTGTGCATCTCCTTGCGCACGTATGTGTGCATGTCTTTCTGAGCATTTTATTTATGCATGCAGAAATAACAGGCCTTTTATATGAAGAGCGAAATTAATGTATGACCCTGCTGTACAGGGTAATAAATCATAGCTTGTGAAGGATGAGTGTTTTTTTCGACTCCCCTACCCAAAATGTTACTATTAGCATTTTGTTGTGTTGTGTCTGGATAAATGATCATATGATTTATTCAGAGAGAATTAGATGATGCCAAGTGTCTCTGGAGTGGTCATGAGGGCCACGTCAAACTGCTTTTGATCAATGGGGAAAGAGCAGCAAGTTGACTTCATTTGACGTGACTTGTACTTTTAACTGCCTGTCCAAATGAATTTATTTGTTGTTGGTCTTCTTTTATGTTATATGAACTGCAATATTTGTCTTGTTGGAGTGCACCGGACCAAGTATAGTACAATTTAATGGGTATGACATTAAACAACTGTTTTCAGTCTTAATAATGAGGGGTACACAAGCTATCATTACAGCCACAGTTTGATTACCATTGTCCTCTCTATAATTTTACATGCCAGCATGTGAATCAGAGAGTGTCTATATAAGAAGACATCCCACCTACATAAATAACTGAGGCCACCTGCCTGCGGTGATGTAGAGCACTTCAGCTGAGGCAGGTTTCATCAAAACACACACACAAAAAAAATTTAACAACTAAAACTAGAAAACACAAAGGAACACTGATCAGACAAGGAACTGAAGTGAAGACAGGACTTAAATACGCAAGGAACTAACTAGGAAACACGACACACCTGGTGGACGTGCTGGAGCGCAAACTGGAGAACACAGAGGGTTGGCTGAGGGAATTACTGGGAAAGGAGCAGAACAATCAGGTCTAATGAGTTTAACACAGAGCAGGTGTGGCAAGCTGGGCAGGGCAAACCAGACTGACACTGAGACGGCAAAGGAAACCAAGACACCAAACACATGGGGAAACATTGAGAGAAGCAGAAAACAGTGTCCAAACGAACTCAGAAACAAGAGTCAGGAAATTCAGAACCATGGAAAAATTATGCATTTTGTTCACTGTTGACTGGTGAAAATGACCAGATACTATTTAAGAAGATACACATGTGCTTATATGAATGAAATCTGGGGCTTTTTCACATTTTTTTTCTGTAGTCAACATCACATAGCTTTAATATTAGTGGAAATCTTTTTACAATCATTGATTTCACATCAGCGTATAATTACATCCTAATTATAAATATTGGGTGTGTAACAGTTACTGGCCACCATGTGTTCTGCTGTTTAGTAAGTGCTCAGCACTGCCCCCAATGTCCATGAGACTGTACTGCACTTTCTTGCAGCAGTGACCGTGGCTCAGCTTTCTCTCTCTACAGGCTTTGATGTAAATTCTCTGGAATTATGACTAAAATAATCATAATGTAGGAATCAGGGTTTATACAGTTTTTAAGCCAATTTATGAATTCTTTTACATTTACATCTCAGTCAGACCTAAACAACTCTTGTCAAAAATGTTGTGCTTTGTAACACAGTGTTTTCTCCTTAGGACCACCTTCAAAGTTTCCCTTTCCTCTCCAAAGTCCTGCTTTTCCCCCATGCTACATTTCTCCTCCTCCTCCCTTCCCTCACCCTGTGCGAGGTTGAATTAATGTTTGACTGTGGGAGACTTGTAGATGGCAAATGTTCACATTCATTATGTATGACTTCCATGTTGCTGTTAATTTCTTGGAGCCAGCCAAGTCAAGGAAATGATTTTGTACATTATGTTTGTTTAATGAAATTGTCACACTAATGGAAGCGAGGCTGAATAAGATGGAGAAGACTGTTTCTGTTTGTCGTTTTTATGACCTCTTTTTATTGCAACCAGTTTTCACATCAACACCCTCCTGGTATTTATGGACCAAACCAACCATCAAGGAGTTCAGAGACACAGAGGGAACAATACTGTTGGAGCCCTAAAAATCCATCCACTGTCTTACAAATGGTGGCTACCTCAGTATGTTCTCACTCATTCTCTATCAATATTGAATGACTATACTTACTCACATGATGCGTGCATACGTACATGTTTGCACATGCTACACATGTGTGCCCAATGCAGTTTCTAAGGCACACATGTGTACAGCCCCTGCATATACTCACATTTATTCAAGGTCCACATGTGTCTTGAATGTTAAAGATTCATCTGTGCTGAGTTTGTGAATAATTCAGGTTTCTCTGACCATAGATCTCTCTAAACAAACACTCTTTATTTCACTCCCCACTGCACCTGAAGCCAAGCCTATCTGAATCACCAAGCCTAATCACAACCGCGCTGTTTTGCCTCAGAATTGCCCATTACATGTTCCTGCATAAATTGATAAAGAGTAACCAGTAGATAAGGTAAAAGGAAGAACTGCCTTTAAAGGAAACCCACTGACTCTGCTTATTCTAACATGTGATTAGGTAAAATAACACATGACGATCCAGACAGTCATTTTTTTCTCCTAGGAGCAGGCCTGCAATGTGTAACTAAGGATAGATTATATCCCTATGCATTGTTAAGGACCCAGAGTCCATGTGAGGAACCATATAAATGCAAATTTCGGAATGGTTATGATTATTATTAAGGGAGAGGAATGGCACTGTATTCTACAGGGGGGGAGCAGAGAGAAGACACCCCGCCCCCCATTAGATGCCTCTTCCCTTTAACTTTCACACAGCTGCCTTAAGCCCTTTTGTGCACAGAGCCTTTCGTGCAAATGCCCAAGTGTATGCACATGTGAATGGTGTGTGTGTGTGTGTGTGTGTGTGTGTGTGCGTGTGTGTATGTGTGGGTTTATTGCAGTGGTGCTGATGCTGCCTCTAACCCAAAATCCATCACTGAGTCCAGCCATGCGATTACAGCCTGCCATGGGAAACGCTGACTACTGCTGCTACTCTATTAGGCAAAGTGCTT
>OMLB01025098.1:2069-18177 GCA_900302555.1 Myripristis jacobus
AACTATTCCTCTTTTTTTTTTTTTTTTAAACTAGAAGATAACCTCACGATGCCTTCTGACAAACACCTGAGAGCGAGCCTCGACTTGTTTTTAACCGGGTTTACATGAGGGGGAAGAAAGCCATGACAGCAGCAGCAGTAAGAGCAAACACGAGACGAAGAGCTTCTGGATTTTCTTATTTCCGGATCTTATTTGCCAGTTAGAACCAAAATAAGATTTTACATAACTGCATATCCAATTTCCATGAGTGTATTTCTGCGGTGGCAAAAACTTGCAGAACGAGTTTACAGTGTCAGAATGGCATTGTACACTTGTTGCACAAATTTAAGTGTGGACTGCAAGTTGAATGAAAAACTTCTAAATTTGATTTTATTATATAATTCTGAAACTATAAAATATAATTATGAAATTATAAAAAGTGGCTTCTGCAGTTTTAGCAGTCTGGGAGACATTCCATGTACATGAAATTGCAAATACAGACATTTAGAAAAAAGACAAAATGAAAAATGAAACCTTATTTACTTGAATCAATGCACAAAATACTATATTCATCATTAATATGAAAGTGAAACCTACAGTCATTGTAAAGAATGAGAAAATAAAATAAACTGGCGTCCTAAAGCAGCTTTAAAATGAAATTATGTCTGACATTTAGAAATATCACTGATGAATATGCCGCTGCTTGTCGAGTTATTGCTAAGAGGTGCACTTTATACAGCTTGTGTTGCTATAAATTAGTGTCGTCACTGGTGCTATTCAGCTCCCATTTATTAAAATACTTAAAACAATTAACGTTCCTAATAGAACCGCCTGGGCTCTGATGGGCTTGTTCTGTAGTGAGTGAAAGCTGATTTAAAGGAAATAATCCTTCTCATTGATCTAGCTTGGCCTGTGAGGATCACAATGACTATTAAAACTTTCCATTACTTTTCCTAAATTTTAGGGATATGACATTAGGTCTGGAAATCCATTTTTCAAATTCCATGACTTTTTCAGGTTTTCAAGGACCGCAGAAACACAGGATCTTCAAGAATTCTGAGGTATCATTTGCTGATGAAAATGGCCACATCAAGAGGAGCAGAGTCTTTCGGTGTGACAGGATCAGAGACGTGTCCAGAGGCCGTGTTTCACCCTCACCTTGGTGGAGCTCAGCTCCTTCAGCTGCTGCTCCAGGCTGGTCTTCAGGCCCTGGATGCTCTCCAGTGTTTCACTCTTCTCTGACAGACTGCTCTGCAACTGGAGGAAGAAACCAGAAAACACTTTAACAATGAATCAATACACAAAAACACACTAACACATATCAGCCAGAGTAAAAACGGACGAGGCTATAGCTACATGCTCATAAACATTGAAATTTACTACACTGGTATTTTGACATATTGTATACTGGGACATGTCTAACGTCTGTGCAGGATGTTGCTGTGTATTTACATTATAAGCCACGACTGCTACCCCTCCACATTCCTACAATAAACTACAGTATGGCTGTATTTACTAATGCTATTAAAATAAATATCATCTTTTATTTAATTTGCCTCTGTCAAACCAGCGTGGTTTCACCTACACATTTCTAACATGAGTGATTAAGTTAATTTTAAGGATGATTAGATGCTTAAAAGGGACAGCTAAATGCTTCATAGCAAGAAGTCACATAATTTCATCTTCCCTTGCATGAAATATATTCCCTTGCGTTGTAATAAATCTGTTAAACTGTAAAGAGACTTTATGGACACCCTGTAGTACGTGGTGACGCTACACTCCTGCAGATCGCTCCAGTAGTATTTAAATATGTCGTTTCATGTAGGACGCTTAGCGAGTTTCAAATGGGAAATGGTGTACCACAGCATAAAATCAGAGTCACAGTTCCTGTTTGTGTACCTGCTCCTTCTCAGCCTTCACGCGCTCCAGCTCCGTCTTCAGACTGGAGAAAGACGCTGTGGGAAGAACGGATCGTTAAAGGGTCGCTGCAACGCTCAAAACCCACACGTGCTTCCCGCCATGCTAATGCAACCCCTGGAACGTGATTTGTCAATTTATTACTAATGCGTCAAATCTACGCCGTGTGAGTTTTAGTGAAGGCAGAGCTGCTTTCTGCCAACAAGCCCGTGTGTGTGTGTGTGTGTGTGTGTGGTTTGTGGATGAGAAAGTGAGAGCTCTACGTGACGGGAGGCTGCCGAGCTGATGTGCAAGCAACATTAAAGGGTTATACAAACTTTTTGGGAGCTGATCACCTTACCACCCATCTGACTGGCACCAAAGTCATCCGTGTTTCCTGTCGCCGGTTCTGCCCAATGCTCATGTTAACACTTTGGCATGCAATACGTGAGTGTATAAGAAAATCCAAGGAAAGGAACTTTTTTCAATTTTGAAGAAGCTGACAGGATTTCACTTCCTCCCGAGCTGTTCTGTGGGACTGTGGTGGTGCTGTCTTCCTCTCATTGTTACGGAGTGCTGGATGCTCCAAATGCTAACTGTTAGCCTCCTGCCATTGAGGTGCACTTCCCTCCAGCTAACACTCTTGAAAATAACCACCTTAATCCACTCAAAATCCACTTTTAGGTGTCCCTTTCCAAAACGAAGATGCACATACGACTATTTTTCCTGTTATCAGCGTCCACAAAGATCCTGTATTCCTGTATCACTCCTTGCCAGAGGAGTGGTAACCGAACAAAACTGCCAAACTAACACCTTGGGTGATGACAGTGCCAGTGTGTTGGGTAAGAGGGCTAAATTCACAAAAAGTCCGTGCAGTCCTTTAAGTCCACATGTTGACACATTCACAGATTTAAGGCTAGAAAGGCAAAAAGGCATCAGATCAAGCACATCATTTCATTACTTTTCAGTATGAAATACAAGCAACCTTGATTTAATTTTACTTATTAGCAACAGTGTAATGCCTCAATAAGCCACATGAAAAGGTAGTATTTACAATTTTGTTGGTGTGAAATGCAGCTAGTACCCACGGCTGGGGCTGGGCGACGTGTGGCAGATGCTCTGGTGGTGATGACACGTTTTTGCCTTTCCGAGACATTTCAAAACTTGTGACGAGTAAAGCGGTGTTTTAGTCTCTGTGCAATTAGTCTGACAGCAGTGCCATCAACACACACAAAGCTACAGTTAGCCTGGTCAAAGCGTTCACCGTACCTTCCAAGATGTCTGAACAACAGTGATCAATGGAGAGGAAGGAAAAAGTACAAAGAGAAGAAGTTGAGATGGTAAAAAAAGAAAAAAGAAAGAAAAGAAAACTTCTCCACATAGAGTGAAAAATGTTGGACAAAAGTGGAAACACAGACAACTTCAATACAGAGAGGCAGCTAACATATGAAACACAATCACTTCTAATCCTGACGGTTTCTGGGAAAGCACACTTTATCTAACACCGATATTCAGAGCTGGTGTGTTAAACTGGTTAGAATATGAGATTAGGATTAGACTGATGGGTTAACAGTTGACTGATATTGCCCTGGAATTAAAAATGGATAGCAGCTGATTACAAACTAAACTTACTGACTGATCACTACTCGTCTACAGGAAGCTCTTAATCTGAAATGACTATGATGCGGCGTTTCAGTCACACTCCAGGCAAACACACAGATATTTCTGTTACTGTTATTTTTATTATCGTAACAATAATCAGTTATAACAGTCGTGGTCTCAATTGAGAGTTTGCGTCCGACGGTCCAAATGTCGTTTCGGAGGCTTTTTTGATGCAGCGAAGAATAACACTGGAATCTCTGGCCAGCAAAAAGGTCAAATTTCAGGATGTTGAACTTTGGCATAAATTATTAGCTATCATCTGCTTCAGTCCTAGTAGATCATTCAAAACGTCATACTGTTTAAGCCCTAAATGGGATTACATAACTATTACTGAGATTACGCAGCTCCTGTATCATGAAAAGCACGTGCTGCAAATACTGCACGGCGGCACATAAATCCACAGCCTCTCGCCCTATTATGATCTTTCAGCCGAATATTGAAAAAAAACACTGAGCAGGCGAGCCTCACCTATCTCCTCCTTGCAGCCCTCGATCTCCAGCTGCAGCGTGTCCTCCAGGTTTTCCTTCAGACACTGCTCCGCCTGGATCTGCTCCTTCAGGAACAAGATCTCGGCTTTCAGTTTCTCCTCCAGGTGGTCGGCGGCCGTCCGCACCGCCACCATGTCCTCCCGCAGCTGCAGCACCAGGCCTTGCAGCTCCTGGTGGAGAATCGCACGGCGTTACAGGCGTCGCTGTGAGGAATCGCGGTTGCGGCGCGATTCAACGTCACACAGCAGACAGACGGCAAGAGGAACAGCAGAATTTAATAAAGACGGGTTTCCAGATAGAGCTCTTTTTACTTGGGCTAACCCGTGAGATGAGTGGAATTTTTACGGTGAAACAAACACAATAAAAACAAGCATCTACTGTAGTTCAATCATCTGCACTTCATCCTACTACACTCTAATTTCTATTTTTGTGTACTGCTGTTATATTATGGGATATTCAACATTTGCCAAACAACCTATGAAATGCAAGTCTTTACTTAATATTTTAAAAGCAAGAGAACAAAATGATATGCTGTGGCTGTTATTTTTATTATTCAGAGAACATGTTGAAAATTTGTATGAGTGAATTATAGGCTTTGCGCAATTCAGATTCATCATGCTACTTACACACGCCCTCCTTTAAGTTCCAATATGCATCCATGCAAATCATCTGAACGCACCTTAACTCTGACAACCGTATTGACAGCATAACAAAAATGGTTTTCTATCATTGCACGGGGGTTCCGGCTCTAGGATTGACTTCAAAATCCTGCTCTGTGTCTGTAAAGCACTTGAAGGCCTTGAGGGCTGATCAAATTACGCACCAACCTGCTCATTAAGAACGTCTGACACAAATGTGTTGGTAATTACGGGAGCAAAATCCAAATCTGGTGTTGGAGCTTTTAGCCGTTGTGCCTCCGGTTACCCTGAGGTTGCTCTTCTTTAACCGCCGCCGCCTTTGATTTAGCTGGTCTCTTACTTTGCCGTTTAGCGGCGACATCTCATTTAATTATCCTTTTATTTCCTCCAAACATTGGTCTTGTTTTACACTTCTCATTGCTTTCATTGTTATTGCTCTTGGCATTTCTCCACCATTTTTATTATTATTGCTTGTATGCTTACCGCTACTGCTATTAGTAGTTTTCTCTTCCTGTTAAGACCATTGAGCTGCTTGGCCATGAAATGTGCTATAGAAATAAAGTCGAACTTGACTTGTCATATTTCTGCGCATATCTTTGTGCAAGATAAATGCCATGAAGAACATCGGTGTGTTCTGCGTATATTTCTGCACATTTTATTACGTTGGTGCGAGTGAAAAATGTGACGTTTATGCGCCAATGATGCAAATAACTAGCAAAAAGATCACTTCCATGTTTCACCATGTAAACCTGTCAGTGAAGATGCTCCGTCTTTACCTCAAGCGGCGCAGTCGGACGGGGGTTGTGTCGGCACCCCATTCAGTCAGTTTGGTCGATTAAGTAGATATCTCAAAAAGTTACAAATGGATTTGGTGATGAAACTTTGTGGTAATTTGCACATGCACACCTCATGTCCCCATCTCAGGTACAGTAAAACAAGCTGACATGAAACAAATGATTAACTTTATGTAAAAATCTGACATGAAACTGGCCTCTAATGCTGGTGGAGGTATGCATTTAGTTATTCGTGTATCTGCTGTATCATTTTCAATATGTGTATTTGGTATGACTGCTTGTATTATCCTGAGTATAGTCTAATATCTTATTTTTAATTTTTAATCTACATATCCCGTTCTTGCTACAACGATGACCCACTTTCCCGATGGGGATTATTAAAGTTTCATCCCATCTAATCATCTGCACTGATCTAAATTCACCCTCACAACACTAAAGGGGAGTCTGCAAAGTGTGACTCAGACTCTGCGTACTTGCACAGTGTTGGGCATCTGAAAGTCCTCTTGTTGCTGTAATTCTAGGTGAAGCCTGTGTTTTCCCTGCAGGCTCTCGTTGTCTCTCTGTAGTCGGCTTAGTTCGTCCGCCACCTGCTCCCTTGACTGCATCAGCACCGCCTGCGAAACAGAGGAAGAAAAAGAAAATTAAAAAAAAAACAAAACAAAACCCGGAAATCAAATCACGTGTCGGTTTGTTTCCCTTTTATGATTCATGTCAGACGGAACCAGAAAGCCACATGGTGCAGGATGATTCACCGGCAAACGTCTGCTTTTGGAGCAACACTCCTTTCAATTCATCCTGCACCGCTATCATTTCGGTCGCTGTGACATTATCCCTCAACTTATGACAGAGGAGAGACACATGAATCTGTAAATCAACGCCACATTCAGCAGGGGAATCTCTGTTTTGGTTGATAACTTTGTTCACTTTGTTGGCTTTTTTTTTCTTCCTTTTTGTCATGTGTGTTTTTCTGATTTTAGGAACAGATTAGAGGCACATGAATGCCCCCGTCTTCATGCTTCTCTCCGCTCTCTTCCCTCACAAGTTTGACTCTCCGCTGCTGGCGGACACGGTTACCTCTAATTCCCTGACAACTGAGCCTTGCATCAGTGGATGATTACGTAGCCCAGGGCCCGCTCTTGCCAGTGAGTACTTGTGTTAAACAGGGGAAAAGATCTCATTGTTGTACAAGCTGAGAAATGCAGTCACTAGCTGGACCCTGTGACATTAGACACAACTAGAGAACGGACAACGGCCTGCAAGGAGAGGCAAGCAGGGACATCAGGGGGATGTGCTACTCACCATCTGTTCCTGCGTGTTCCTCTTAGCTTGACTGAAGCCTTGCTGTAGTGTGCTCAGTAGTGTTTCTGACTCCTGGACTCTCTGCACCAGGGCGGACACCTTCGACACAGCACAGAAACAACCGTCACTCACATGAGAGAAAACCCCATCGCGCTTCATTAGGCTTTATTCAGCGAGATGGTCCCACAAGAAAAAAAAAAAACGCACTGTGGTCAGTCCTCAAAAACGGTGAGTCAAGGTTTGGCTTGCTAAATAAAGCATGCGCACAGAGCTGAAGTGATTTAGTTACTGTCTAATTCAATTTTACTGCAGATAATTAAACTGCAGGGTCTGGACTTCGGTGTCCCGTGTGAATCACAGCTTCCATGATCATGCTCTTTGAGTTAAGAGTCTATTGAACATGCCAACATCCCACTGAGATGTAATGGAAGAAACCCACAATACTGTAGCTTAGCTGGCAAGAGGAGTGAATCTGAACACTTCTGCGTGAAAAGTATTTTCCAAAAACAAAGTACAACCTCAATATGAAATATAATTAAGAGAATAAGAAATGTTGAACGAATATTTTGCCAGTAACCCCATTTGGACAAAAATGAATCATGGGTACGTGATTTTTTCCCCTCTTTTAATCAACAGTCATGAGGGCTGACCTTACTGGCTGGACGCAGGCTGCTCCGGCGCTGCACTTCAAAAACAGCTTCGCGCACACAATATAGTTCAGAAACCCCAAAACTGTACCAGCCAACAAGCAATGTGAGCCATGCAACGTGCTAATTATTCCAGGAGCTTTAGGGCAGTGTATAATCCTCAGCTCCTGCTACCACACATTTGCTGTCGTATCATAAATTTAAGCTTTCTACCGGGGAGGCTTGAAATATAGCAGCCTTGACTACAACAAATACTTCAAGCAGGGTCATCTGAAGCTCAGCGTGAGCAAAGACAAGAGAAAGGGAATAAGGTCAGCAGCAGAGGCTTCAGCTCGCACCAGACCTGAGGCTCTTAAAGAGATTAAGAGACCCTGTTCGACATGAATATTTTCAGTCGGTCACTTCAGTCGCAGTATGTGCACACCTTAGCGGTTACTTCCTCGTTGCCTGTTTTGACCGAATCCTCCAACTCCTGCTTCTCAGACATCGTCCTCTCCAGCTGATCGTTGGCCTGTCGCAGCATCACCTGAAGCTTCTTCACCTGGGAGAGGAAGAGCGATGGAGAATCCTATAACTTTGAACTTTTATTATAATGTAAGAACAAATTCACACTGTAACCTTGTGGCTTGTGCAAGAGCAGCCCTGTTCTCTAGATGCCCAAACGGCCTCCTTTGAGAATGACGGTGAGATTATGTCAATAAGAGTTCACCCTGGCGACAAGGTAAACGTACCCCTGAGTATCACAATTCCTGAAATAAGTTTAGAGAGCAAACCTGATCCCGTGTCTCAGCCTCCTGTCCTTGGATGACCTGCAGCTGCTTCTCGTAGTTGGAGCACATATCGCAACGCCGGCCAAGCTTCCGACCGGCATTTTTCACCTGGTGGCAGAACGAATACCAAGTCACACTTTCCGTAAACTCTTATTTATGACGCCGAGGAAGGCGACGATAAAGGGCTACATGGCGTGTTCATGTACAGTGATTATATGCAGCCATTAGCTTTCATTAGGAGCTCTTTAAATACTTGTGTCAGATGTGAGAGTGCAGTAGAGGTGTAATCAATTTATTTACCAAACCTTTTAATGTGCAAGTCTCTCTCAAAGTGGTCATTCTGACATAAAATAGTAGTTAAATCCAGGTGTTATTAATGACATTAATTTAGGTTCTATTTCCAGTGAACCAACATGAACAACATCGGGACTCCGGCTCTGACTAAATGGAATTAAATAAATAAAACTAAAACGGAAAGGAACCTTAATTCATTATCATCAATAGTCATTAGTAACACCTGTGTTTACAGCCAAAACAGCTGCTGTGAAAAAGGTCTATTTAAAAAAAAAAAAAAATCCATGAAGCAGCTATTCCAACATTACAGTTTGTTGTATTGGCTTTTAACCGTTTTCTCTTAATTTACACCTGTAATCACAGTGCTTGCTCTCTGGTTGCCGGGCGACTGATTGTCTGGTAATTAATTAACCATCAGATTGCCACAGTAACAACAAAGACATTCAAGTAATGCTGGCTCGTTAATGCAAAGGCTGTTTTCTGTGAGCGGACAGAGTTGATGTTAGTGTAATGAAGCTTGCCTGCTAGTCCGGCATACTAACGTGATTCAACATTTGTCAAAAAATATCTATCGTTAACCCTTTGAAACAGAAAATTAGAAAAAAAAAGAAAAATTACCACTAAATTATCCCAAAAATGTGTTTAGAAAAAAAAGAAAAAAAAAAGAAAAACAAAAAACAAAACAAAATCACAATAAACATTACATTAAGTGTTAATGTGTCAAAAACCACATCAAATAAGCGATAGAAAAAAAAACTTGAAGCCCTGATTTGAACCATAATCATGGACTTTGTGATGCTGAATCTGTTAAACTCTTGCAACATGAGCTGGTGTTGCACCTCTTGCTGCAGCAGGTTCCATTCACTGTCGCTGACCAGCCGGTAGCCGGAGGGCGGTAGGTAGGCGGTGTCGGGGGCGTGGGAGATGCTGGACAGCAGCGACGCCGTCTCCTCCTGCTCCGGCGTCATGGCCTTGATGGCCTTCTCCTGGTCTTTAGTCAGCAGGAAGTGGCTGGCCGTTAGCTTGATGGAGCTGACCGAGGCTGTTTCGCCAAAATTCCCCTCAGTCACCCCGCAGTCAGCGCCCACCAAGGGCCCAAAGTCCGACTCATCCAAGTGGCTGGCCGACTTGGCTTTGTGGTTGTGGCCTCCCAAGCCCTGCTGGGCCGACAGCGAGGAGCCGAGGCTGTCCGTTGACTGGACTCGCCGCAGGTTTTCTTTGTAGGGGTCCATGTGCGCACCTGCCACCACCTCCGTGTCTAAGGAGTGTATAGAGCCGTGGGCACTGTGGTTGGTATGGGGCTACGAGAGAGAGAGAGAGAGAGAGCAGAGGACCAAGAGACAGATTTCACAAGCTGCGTATGTTTCCATCCAATTCTCAATCAGATTTTGAAGTCCCCATGAAATGACCTCACATGACGTCTACCTCCTGCAAAACCTTCCTGAGTGTCTTAAACAGCGACATCATCCTGCAAATTAAAATGTCAACCAATAACACGTTCAAAAATCTTTACATCCTCTCTCATCCACGTCATCCCTTCAAATAAAAACTGAGATCCTGTTGGTTTGCACTTGTGACTGATCCTTCCCTGCACCATGTGCCACCCAAACTTCCTGTTTTTCATCAGGAAGTAAATCAAATCAAGAAAATAAGAGTCCATTTCATGGCTTGCTTAAGGGTACTTTGGAAGCGGCGGGAGAACTATAGCGCAAGTTAGCTGCAGGATGGAAGCAAACACACAAGTCTCCTCAATGTCAGAAAATAATTTCACAATCTTTTAAAATTGTTTGCCCTATTTCAAATTGTGTGAAGGTAAGCACAATGATTTGCAAGTGGAAATAGTGGAAATACATTCTTGGTAGAAAGATATTGTACAGTTTACGTTTCGTGATGTGTAGTGACATACAGTGATTTGTCGAGTCAATCATTTCAAGCCCACGTCATTATGTGTGGGGAATTTTTTTTCATGTCTATCGTACGCACCTGCAAAGGTAACATAATGAGTGAATTAACATGGCCTTCTTTGTGTGACTGTTGCTACTGCTGGTGCTTTAGCTTTAACAAAAAAATACAAAATTCTGTTGAAAAATGATTTCCAGTTTTCCATGGTGGTCCCAGAAGAGCTTAGAGGGGCAATTCTGGGCCAGCATGTTCTCCTGAGTGCTGAAAACCTTTCCCAGCACCAAACTGCTGAACTGAACGTTTCAGCGCTTAATGCAACAGTGCGTGGGGTGGGGGTTTGTGTGGGCATGTTTTACTTCTTCCAGCTGGTGACTTTCAGTAAAGCATTCAACTTTTTTTCACTTACTACATTACAAAAAAGGTATGTCCTCTTGTTTGAGAAATATTATTTGATGCTGAAATACTGAAACAAAGCATTGCTTGGTGGTGGATTTTACACCCCAGCGTGTGCAACACACACAGAGACATAAATGAAAGTGTCACATTACCGATCTTTGCACTGTAGATAACTCAGTGGGAAGTCGATGGGAATATAATATGATGCAAGACAATAATAGCCATCTCTGTTCTCTCTGAGGGGAAAATGGGTTATTGCATCATACCTCCTCGACGCTCAGCCCGAGGAATAAGTCCTCTGAAGGTTCAGTGTGATCTCCCCCATCCTCGTCTTGTATCTCCTTGACTTGGCTCAGTCTCTGTTTCTCATCTTCCTCCTAAAATGCAAAAAAGGGGTTCAGTCCTACGACTCACAATACTGCCCAATCAGCTGGTTGCTCCAGTGACTGTGTTAGCCTGCATGCTGTGTGATTTGAGGAGACATTTATTTTCCTGTCTCATGAGCGATAAACTCGACTGCGCTCACATTCCATGCAGGCTGCAAGGTAAAGCTGTTTATATCCATGTGCTGTTTTTTGTTTTCCACATACGAACGACCACAACATGAGTGCACCATTTCTCACTGTGTGCTTACCACATTAGAGTGAATGTGTATCGATGTGTGTGTGTGTGTGTGTGTGTGTGTACCTGGTCCTTCTTCTTCATCTCCTCCACCTGGCGGAGCTGTTCCGAGGACAACACGCTCTCTATCCTCTGCATGTCCCTCATCAGAAGGCGCTGAGACTCCAGGAACTGGTCATTGGCTCTCTGCCATGTGTGCTTCAGCTGGTTGTGCTGCTGCCGCTCCAGCTCCAGCTTATGACACACTGACCCAGCAAACAGCAGGAGAGACAGGGGCAACACACAGCAAAAATGTGAGGAAATGTTAAGGCAACAAAGCGGTACTTGCCAGAAATAGCAAGACAGCAAAACACGCCGTTACACATAAATTTGTGCAGCTACACTGTGTTTCCTTACTCCTCAACACCAGTGGATGGGGCTTGAAGATTAAAGATACCACTGTAACCTAGGGAAATCAGGCACAGCAGTGACAAAACCTCAGAACAAAAACAACAATGGCTGCAGTGACGGAGCAACAAAGGCAGCTGAGGCAATATGAGAATTTAAGAGCCATTTGATGAGTCATAAGCTCAGCAAAACAAGCCTCAAAAGCCTGAGAGAGAGCCGACTGCCACATATTAGCACAAAGATGGAGACAAAGGAAACAGAGAGGCCTCTCCACCAGGCAAAACCAATCACCAATTACAGATGGTCATGCAGCAGCGGCTGCTAGATAAAGAATTTGACACCATGCAGGCTTCAAGCCATACAACGCTATACAAATGTGCCAAAATTAATTTCCAGAGCAAGTATTGCGTTTTCTTGAATTGTATTGTATTGCAGTGCACACGGTACGAACTACTGCTGGTGTGTTTTAGGTTAAAGGTGACAGTGAGTGTTTGGTATCAACAAAAATGACATCTGTAAATGCTATTCAACCAGGTTGACTTTCATTAAATTACACAGTAAACAATAAACAGTGAAAATGTCTTTTTGAGCAGATCCAGTTGTTAGGTAGGTAGATGTTCACATTTGTTGACAACAGATGTTCACAGTGTTCAAATTTGCAACTAAAATTCTTCAAATATGTGAAACAACCGCTCGAGGCAGACAGGACCTGATGGATGAAGAATTACTTATTGATATGAATCTGCTGGATCTGGTAGGATTTCGTGCTACACATAAACACACACACTACGTGAGCGTGAAACAGCAAAGAAGAAACTGTTCAGTTCCAGTGATTCAAGGTGCGGCTGCAAAGAGACTTCCCTCATCTTCTTTTGATTCCAAGGAAAATATTTTACTAAAATTGTATTTGTAATCTCACTTTTTCCACAATAAAAAGACTGTAGTCTACAAACTATATATCATTCAGCCCACAATATGTTCATCCTACACGCTCAAACATGGAGGGTGTCAGGGTTTGCTCTGGATTACATGGATCCCTTTCTAAACATTTTCCCACAAATAATCAACATCGAAAGGCTAGAGCAAACTGACGACAAGAAAACACATTAATACCAAACGTAGTCTCTAAACCAGATCATTCTCTAAGCACGACCCGACCCAGATACAACCTTTTACTCCTGTATTTCTCAGGGAGGCATCAGAGAAATAAATACGGCCTATAACGTCAGTGTGACCTTAAATGTCTCAGACCTATAGCACAAATGGATGATTTTCATTCTTTAAAACTTTCAGCGACAACTGCGCCACCATTGTTTTGCTATTTTCAGAACACCAAGCTTGAAATTCTCTTAGACGTACGTGCAAAGCTTTGTGGGTTTTAACTTTACGGGAACACAGATTTAGCCACAAAGAGGGAATAAAAAGCACAACAGCGCCACGCCGCCACGCCACAGGCCGTGATGACTAGTACTGAGGGACTGACCTTCATGAAGCTCTTTCCGTAGTTTCTCTGCATCCTCCTGCAGGACAGACTTCTGAGTGTTCAACACGGCCACGTACATCTCCAGGTCGGTGCGACACGACTTCTCAGCCTCAAGAACGTGGTTGAGCTCCTTCACCTGCAGCAGAAAAGCAGGAGCAGACGCAACTCTGTCAGGATTCCACTCTTTCCTGATGAACGGTCACCCAACGTCGGTCCTGACTGACGGTGAGCATGCTGTTTGATAGTGTGTGTTCGGGATCTACCATCACATTTTGGGACGTTTTCCAATGAAATACACTGTGGCTACATGATAACAATGATCGAGGTTAGAGGTTTTCTGAGCGTGAGGCGTGGGGGTTTCAGGAGGAGGCTGGGGAAATGAGCAAACACACATTCTCTTCAGTTCATAGAGACGTTTACTACCTGTGTTTTAACTGTGATTTTTCCGGTACCGTTCTCCTTAGAGCGAACGTTTCTTTCCATACTGTAGAGAAATGTCACATCCATAGTGTGTATCTGCTGGTTGCAAACTCTGAAGCTACATCACACTCAGACTCAGTGAACTATTCAAAGCCAATGTGCTATTGTTTCATGGCTTCCGCTTCACATAAAACAGAGAATATCTACATGTCTTGTGCATCGTTTTATACACATTTCCCTGTTATCGTCAGCTCAGCCGCTCAGACGACAAACTCACTTTTGGGAGTGACAGAGTTAAAAATGGTAAACAGGCCTATTCAGTCCATTAGTCACAGAACTAATGTTTATGCGACTGGTAAACAACTGGAATAAAAACAGATGAATCCTGTTGCACTCTGGTTTTCTCAGCAGGCTGCAGGATGCAAAATCTTTCTCTGGGTGTGTAGTGTTTCATTGCAAACAGAAATGTTTTGGAGAGTGTATCCGTGCCATGCCTGGTCTGTATCATGCACAGTAATCCACATGTTCCTCATTCATCTTCCCTTTCGAGTTATTGATTCCACCAACCTTGGAGGCCTCCAGTTCCTTCACCCTCTCCTCGGCTGTGGTGAGCTTGGCCTTCAGCGCTGCTATTTCCTGCTCCATGGGCATCACCACAGAGCGCAGCTTCTCTGCATCCTCCTGGGCCTTTAAAGTGGGGCAGACAGCTTTATTAAAAATGAATAAACTCATATAGCTACACACACATTAAGGTTCTTTCATCTGCCTCATGGTTTCATATTTTATTTAGCTTCATCAGATCGTTAATGTCATTAGCTGCAAAAACCATGATATAACATTGTTGTGTTTCCGCAGCATAACGCTACAGAAACACCTTTACACATTCACACGAAGACAAAACCAACAAGTGTGAGATTTGTTGGGGCAGAAATTAGGATTAAACTTAACATTGACTCAAATCTTAGAAACTGGCATGTTGTCCACCTCCAATATGATTAAAGTTCCTCCTTGATCTCAGCTAGTCCAAGTCAATAAACCAGTATAACCCCAATATCACATGGCTGACTAAAGAAATCTTTCCAGTGTGGTGTGGGAAGATTTTACTTAACAGCTTCAAAAGGTGTCAGTCTGTAAAACCTGCAGTGAAACCAAGCTGCTACAGAATTTCATCAGCATGGCTTTCAGTGGAGAGTTTTAATGTCTGTGATGCTCTTAAGTGCTATTTCAGAGGCTTTTCCACCACGATAAGAGCGAAATTCTGGTGGAAACATTTCCATTTTCTCTCTGGTTTTTGGTGCTTGGAGGGGAGGAGGCATGAAAACGGTCAAATTCAAGGATGTTAACACATGGCACAAAGTATCAGCTATTGGCAGTTTCAATTTATAAATATTGGCGTTGGCACGAGCCTGCAAAACCCCATATTGGTCACAGGCTCCTGAGTGCGCCAGCTGGACTGGACTCTCAGGCATCTGGCATATTGTGAACTGTTCTCTGGCATGCCCCTTGTACTTCTGGAGGAATTTTTAAGGGAAACGCTTCAAACTTGTGATTTTTTTTGGCATAAAAATGATTAAGTTTAAAGACACAATGTCAGTGCAAAATATCACCTATCAGCAGCTTTAATCCCAACATACTGCTAATGGCACTCAAAACTTTGGCAGAAATTCTGAGAGGAGAATATATATATATATATATATACACACACACACACACAGTATTTATAATGATATATATACTGTATGTATAATGAATAATAGAATAACATCTGTTTCCATTGCATGCTGCAACTTCATAAAAACAGGATGCTGGAAATCCCCAGGATGAGATTTCAAAGTGAGGCCTACTTTCTTCATTTCGTCCTCCAGGTTCTCCTCCTCCTGGCCCTCCGTGAGGCGGCGTCTCAAGTCGGCCAGTTCCCTCTCCACTGCCTCGCGGTACTGGTTCCACTGGGTTCGCTCCTGCTCCAGCCGCTGGTGGAACTGGGCCTCGTACTCACAGACGGTGTCTATGGGGATGGAGAGGAGCACAGACTCAGAGTCATTTAGTCCAGCGTTGAGTCCGTCTATTTTTCCAAATATTTTAATGTGCACAAGCAGTAAAAAGTAAATGAATGGGCTTGATAAAATTAACTTTTTTTTTTTTGCAGTGTGGATAGTTCAACTTGGCCATTTTCATAAACCACTGATTCCTCAAAGACAAGCATTGCGGCAAAATATCCTTATTAATTGCTCCGTGCTCCTCTGGGCTGCTAATCCACAACACAATGTGGCGTAATCCATGTTGCTGGTGTTCATTTTTGTGCTACAAATGTTATTTTGGGACGTGTACTGGAGCCCTATGGAGGTGAACGCAGGGATAGAAATACAATGTGGTGGATTAGCAGCCCAGGGGAGCACAGAGCAACTAATGAGGAGATTTCACCTCCATGTGGA
>OMLB01025114.1:1442-12520 GCA_900302555.1 Myripristis jacobus
CACCATCGTTAAACACCCATTAACTGATTTGTTTTCACACACACATAAATGAAGAGTTTATAATAAACAATGCTGGTAACCATGCACGCACATGCGCATGAGCACGCACACACACACACACACACACACACACACACACACACACACACACACACACACACACACACACAAGCATTTAGCAGTGATGCTCTTCTTGGGATATGGACTAAGACTGCATGATTTTGAGAGGGTTACATACGGGGCGAACTTGACTGACTGGATCATACCAACTCCACCACATGATTCTGTGAAATACAACGACTACTACATGCACCACTGATCAATCTTCCTTGAATGGTCATCGGGCATGCCTGTGGGTGTCATCTAACCCATCGTCATTCTCTCACACACACACTCCCACACACACACAAACAAAACCCCCACAGACAGCCACAGAGGGATGTTTGAGGTTCACAGTTCACGCACTGGTGTCTCCTTGACACAGCTGGGCTGGATAAATAATAGATGTGTGAGATTACTTTCATGCCACTCATACTTTTTATCTATATATATATATTTTTTTTTTTTTACTAGAGCCAGATCTGAGTTTTAATCAGGGTTTTTTCCCAATGAAAAAACTCACTTGGTCACATAAATACACACACACACACACACACACACACAAACATTTTAAGAGGGGATTTTAGAGGTTCATTAACTTGCTGTTGACTTTATTGGCATTTCTTGAGTCACCTCTAATTTAAGCTCTACTGTTTTTGTTAGCAAATCACTGACGCAACACACTGATACGCTCAGGTTTCTGTGCAACATGTTTGTGCAGGTGGAAATTTGTTACATCGGCACCGCTTCACTCTACATTTCGCCTTGCACAGTTCACTTTACACCCACGTTTCTCTGCACGCTGCTGGTAAGCTCATATTACTCTTCTCAAGTTTGGCCAAACCCCAGTAAAAATTTGGGATGGGAAAACAAAGTCAGATATAGAAAGACTCACTGCACTCTTAAATCTTTCCCCCTAGCTCTAATACCACCTTATCTTGAAATAAGAAATAAAAAATAGTCCCCTTTGCCTTGGAATTCTCCTCTTTTCCTCTCACTACTCTCTTATGTGATTATTTAAGGGTTATGGGAATACTGTTAGGATAGTGGCTCTTACTCTTGCACTCCTTACTACTGAGTGATAGGTGAGGTCTAGGAATAGAGGATTATTCTACTGTCGCTGTGATTCCAAGGCACTCTGAATACGAGCATCAGCTACATAAAAATGTGAAAATGTACTGCAAACATAACAGATCTCCATGATCTTGACATGGCATTGTCAGTGTGGTGGCTTTCCAGGAAGAGATCATACTGATTAAGCGCTGAACATGGGAAGAGATCAACTGAGGATATGCTGATCATTGTTTCACATTGTTAGACAGACAATCCTGCAACCACAAAGTTCACAAGTTCAGGCTTGACTATGCTGTGATAAGATGTGTCAATATTGTGAAGTTTGGGTGTTGTTTATGCAATAGGGGAGAGAACAAAAAAATCAATATGATATATTGTTGTGGTGCTTTGCATTGTTACAATTTGAATGAAGTGTGTTATAAATAAAATGCATCATTATTATTAACACTGCTAATGCTAAATGTTGGTATTGTTGCACATTAAGATTTCTGATAACAGAGCACACAATTATTGCTCAATGAAAAGTTGTTTTTTTTGAAATTCTAAAAATGTTCACTTGTGTGTTTCATCTTGGTACTTTGCTTTTTACTACATGCCATAATTCACAATAACTCAGTGTTCCCGAAAGAAATTTTTGAGGTTTTCATCTAAGCACCCGGCAATTTAGTCTCTCTCCTTTGGTCTAAAGCTTATGAAAATATATTGTCAGGTGCTGATCCACCATGAGTAAGCCTGCAATCCGCTTTTTGTCTCTATAAACCAGGTTTTAAGCCAGGATTATTTCAAGATTTTACTGCAGTCATTTGAAATAAACATTGATGTTGGATTCTGTACAACACCAGTCATTTCATCAATGACCCCTTTGATCAGGTTTCAAAGGCATATGATACAGTGGTACCACTATTTTAACAATCACTTCAATCATCAGTTTCATATGTAAGAAACTGATGACTGGTAAAAGTTGTGAAAAACAGTAATTGCTTTATTGTAAAGACAATGTGTAATACCACTAGAAAGGGATTTAAGCATCCAGACTGAGACCATTATTATTTGACTGACTCCCTAAGGTCTTGGCATAACCTCGCAACTGGAAGTATTTGGACATGAAATTCCCAGAGGTAAAGGTAAGCCGAGAAAAAGTACGTGGTTTGGAGAAAAAAATACTGCTTACATCTGAGGCCAGAACCACATAAGTATGTCTTCATCTCATCTTGTTGAGTAAAGACACAGTCATAAAGTGCTGTATTGTTATCGAGACACAGAGGGTCTCACTTTTCAAAGTGTCTGAGAAACCACAACAGTGCTTCTCTGACTAATGCGAGGACTTTCTGGCAAACATGAACAGACACAGATGGTCCACACAGGTTGCAAGACATCTAAAAAATGTCTGCATATTCAAGAGTGGATTAAATCTAGGCGTCATTCCAAGGATCACAATCTTAACTCGATGCTGAACCAGCCCATGTACAATCTCCGACCCCTGAGATCATGAGGAATGTACATTTTCCGCTAACAGTCAAAGGTGAGATTCTTACAAAACTAAATCTTTGTATGTCATTTATTACTACAGGTAATACTATGGTACTTTTTCTGGCTAGGGTTTGTTGATGTGGTGCTCTTCCCATATTTACTGTAATGTTGCCTAATTCAAGCTGTGTTGGGCTGTAATCACACTACATTTGTCTGTAACAAGTTACGGTTCCTAAATTCAGTAATCACATAACAGTTAGTAATCAAACAATTATGTTATCACTCATGTTACAAAAGTTCTTTGATTATGAGCATGATGGGCGGGTAGAAAAAAATGATTATATGGGTCTTACATACATGCCTGCGCAACAATCACCTGACCTCTTGTGACTTTTGTAAGATACTGATATAGTTTCATTTCGAGGAAGTTACAGTCCAGTGTAAATGCCACCTTGAATGGCATTCTTGAAAGGCTAAGGGCCCAGCATAATTCGGACACACAACTGAGCCTTGCTCTTGCCACAACTCTGATTATGAGCAGGAGCAATGATCCTGAGCTTGTCTGCACCTACCTCTGATGATCCTCGTCCTCTTCCTTGACTTGGACTGGATTTTAGTAAATCTCCCTGTGAAGTCACTGGGATCAAACATGTCCATTGACAGAGACTTAATGCGCTCCAAAACGATCCCATCTTGGGACTGTTGGCTGTGGTTCTCTGGATGCTGGTCCTGACCTTGGCTCAGAGAGTGGCCGTCACAGTGGTCCGAGGCCACACTCTCGGCCCCAAGGCTGGCAATGCTTCTTACATCTTCCAGGGACATGACTCCACTGTCAGCTCCAGGAGCTACTGGCAGTCTACTCTCAAACCCCTGTCTTCCTCACAGGTAACAAGGGAACTCTACTACATGATGGTTCAAGAGTAGTCGCAAAAACAGAGGCCACGCTGGTCACAAAAGTCCTTGAATCAGAACCAGCAAAAGTGAACACTTAAAAATATTTCCAGTAATTTTGAAGATGATTTCTCTTTCTTGCCAGCAAAGCATAAGCCACTTGGTAATGTGTTGTTTTTCTCCGGAGATGCTGTACCTTCTTGCTCCTCTAAACTCCCTCTTCAGTTTCTTCCTTTAACTTATTGTTCAAGTAGTGCCACAATTCCTGTTGTCTTCTCTTCACGTTTTGCACTTCTTGACTTTCTTCTCATGACGGGTTCCCTCTCCTTTACCCAGTCCTTGGACAGAGAGATGTCTTCATCCAATCCAGATAGACAGTGAGCTCGTTGCTTTGTTGTTGTTACAGACACACACAACTCTCCTGAGAGTCCAGGTTTTCCTCTCCTGAGTCTCTTTTTCACTCGCTCTCTCTCGCTCAAGAACAAATATCTCTGTTTCTCAATTTGTTTGAGCAGTGTTTGTCTTTTCTGCCAAACTGAAGACAGTTTAACAAATGCCGTCTTCTTCTCTGTGTCTGGGATTCCTCTTGTTTTTGCTCTCACCTGTTTCTCTCTCTCTCTTTTTCTCTCTCTCTCACTCTTCTGAGAGTCTCGGAGGCACAGTTGCACTCCTCTCTTCTCAGGTGGTGAACAAGGGAGGGATCCAATTCCAAGAACGCAGCTTGATTGGGTGGTTTGGGAAGTTTGGGTGGTTCTCTTACTCCCTCTCCTACTGACTGTCTTTTTTTTTTCCTCTTTTTTCTCTCTCCAGGGTTTTTTCAACTACCTCCTCCCCTCACTGTTTGGCAATGAGATAATCATTTCCTACTCCCGCCCTCTCAAATACACCTCTCTCCCTCTTCTTGGGTGTCTGTCTCTCCTTTTTCATCTCACATATTGGTAAAGCAAGACAGAATGGCATGCATCTGCCTGTTTCAAATGGCCAACACATGGCATGTGGGTGTGAATAAATGTGTGTGTAGTCACTGGTCGAGGCTGTTTAGCCAGTTACAGTAACCTCAGTGTGTTAATGGTGTAGGATTACTCAGGGCAGACACACCCCTTTACAGAGGGGAAAAAGTAAGCCAAACACAAACAGGAAGAATCTCAAATGCCCAAAGAGACAGTGTATAGGTGAAAGTAGGCTGTTAAACCTGAATGACAAAAATAGTGAAGATGAAAATTTAGGCTGAGTTTCCTTTACACGGAAAAAAATCAGCTTCTGGCTCTACCTGTTAGAAAAATTGAAATTACACAACAGCTGTCGATATATCATGATTCAAATCTCTGACTATGATCCTAGGACCAGGTGAGAATTAGGGTCTAAGGACCACAATGCTGTCCATATCCCTATTCTAGAAACAAGAAACACTGTCGAGGTCTAGTCCTAACTGCTTAAGTTCCTCTGATTGATCTACTGCAAGCTGTTGTCAGACAATTTCAATCCAAACACTGAGATCAGAGAACCACCCAAACAACTGACACTGATTTTGATCATAAGTAAATCCAAGCTGTCAACATCAGCTGCGGTGCAGAGTGTTGCACTACATTCCTATTTTTTACTAGTTAAAAAAAGTATTGTGGAACACTAAAAGCAAAGGGGGAAAAAAATGACAAGAACCTGACCTTGTTTCCAAGAAGTAAACAGAAGTGTTTTTACAGAATGTGTGTAAAAAGACAAACGTCAGATTGGTTTATTTCAGTGACTCTCTTTTGAGTTGATCTACAAAACCCCATTTGAAGTATGCCTACTATTACCTCAATCATTACATTACTCGTGGATGTTTTTTTGAGAATCCTTTCCATAAATTCCCTTCTATATACACAATTTCTTTTGCTCAGTATCTTTTTTCTCTCTATTTCTTTTACCCTGTATCCTACTCTCTGTCTGTCTCTAGGGAGATGCCTACCCTGAGGTGACTTCTAGTTGTTTATACCATAATTGTCATGACATCAGCTCCCTGAAGCACCTCAGCTGAGAGTTCATGTTACACGTACAGAAAATGGTCTGATAAGAGTTTAAGTGGAGATGAATGACTTGAAAATGAAGTATCTATCTGCGAATGAAATTAGGCAGAGCACCCCACTGGTTTCAGAATTTCAATTGACAAGATCAATTGACTGACTCAAGGAAATATTTAGAACAAGTGAAATTAAAACAAAACTGATATTACAACTGTTTTAAGAAAGTAGGCTAATTCTAAAACTACAACTTGAGATTGAGTACTATATTAAGTGACCTGGTGCAATAAATATTTTTAGTGGTGGGCATTTGTTTCCCAAAATTCCTTTCACAGCCAACCTGACAGAAGGGTGGTGTGTGTCTGTCAACAGTTGCAGCGACACTGATGCATATTTAGATCTGGCAGACAAATGGTTAAGGGTGGCAAAAAAGGAGAGGGAGGCATAGTGCCAAAGTCAGTTAGAGAGGCGTGCCATCCCCTAGGGTACTACAACAGCAAAATATTCAGACACACACACACACGTCTCTCACCCTTATAAACAGCAGGGTGTTTTGTCCTCCCAGTTACTGACAACTGCAGACAACCAATTGAAGAAAAGGCACTGTGGTTAACCAGTCGTCTTTGGGAATTGGGAATATGGTGACAAACAAAAGGGGGTGGTGTGATGAAGGTAGTGCCGGGAGGGGCTGGGTGGGGCGGGGTAGGTCGCGAGGCGATGAAAGACAAAGAGCAAATCAACAAAATAATCTGTGTTTAATAGCAAGGCAGATTGTTGTCATGCTGCCACCCTAAAGGCAGCCTAATTAGCATCTAACCTCTAAATCTGCATCTGATGCAAAAGAAAAACTTTTTTGAAGGACAAATTAAGATAAGAAGGTGCACATTATTAGTTCTTCAATCCTGTCAACAGCACAACTACCTCACCTCAGCGTGCATAAAAGTCTACTTACAATACTCAAAAGCAATCAAAAGACTCATTTACATGACAGAGTAAATAAAATTAACTGCATCAAGACGTCTTGAAAGCTAAAGGAAGAAGGGATGGGATTATCCTGGGTGTAGAACGGGTGAGATCTGCAGTGTTTGGACGCAGTGAAGACAAACACATCAGGCTATGGTAATCAGGTCAAGCAAACAAGAGAATAACAATCCTGAGTTGTAGCTTGACAGAAAAAGCAGCAGATTCCATCATTGTTGCAGTCAAAATATGTTAGATGTGACATCATTTCATATATATGGCATGAGTGTTGTTCAAAGCCTGTTTTCATTGGTTTGTAAACAGATGTTGGACATCAATCAGCTTGAGTATTAATTATGAGCTTTGCATTGCCTGCCACCCACTATACAGATGTGATTTGGCTGACTGGGACTGCAAGCAAATATAGACATACATTCACAGACACATATAAACCACAGAGTCCTTCCCTGTCTTCAGCCTGAAATGCGTGGTAAACAACAACATCTTAACCATGATTTGTCCCCTGCCTCAGAGCCCCACCAAGTCACGCATGTCCTCATGTCTGCCCTCCTTACCCTCTCTATTTAGTTCTCACTTTTTGACTCATCCAACCAGCCGCTTTTCTGTTATTGTCTCCTTGTCTCCCCCCGCTCTCTCCCGACAGGATTCCACATTCGCTCCACTTCCTCCCCTATCAACAATAAAATCAACCGGGGTGTGTGCACTGTAATCAGCAGCCTTTCAAAGACAAAAACACATCCCGGTAAACAGTAACAAGCCCCTGACACAGTGACACAGCTGATGGTGATATGGAGGTGAGGTGTAGAGTAAATTTTTTAACTAAAACAAACCGGCGTCACTTTGTCTCAGCCTCATGTCCTGTCCTCTGAAACATTAGACTATTTTCTATGCCGCACAAGCACATTTGGAGCCAAAAAGTTACAAGAAATGTACCACCAACATTTTTGCACTGATACTGTAGAAATTGTCAAGCATACTTTACATAGCAGACTGATCAGCGAGGGGTAACACACAGTTTTTTCAGACATATCACTTGATCTTTCACTTTGAACCTCCAACCCTTTCATAAATACATTATCATTCTTTCACTAATCATCTTACATTGCTGCCTCTGTGATTTCCTCTCAACTGGAAAAGCTATTTACTCTGCCACTCAAACCTGTTGTCATGCTGACTGCTGCCCAAACCGCCCCGGATGCACAGCAACCTGGTCTAACAGGAGAAGTGATGGCACAAACAAGTTTGCTTTTGGCTTATGCCCTCCAGTAAGATTCAAGTTCATACAGTCACGGAGATTAGCTATAAATTAAACATATCAGTGCAATACAAAAACAAGCAAATCCATTGCACTTTAGTCACTTGTAGATGTATATTGACAATACACATGATCAAGTAAGAGTACAAGCTTACATTATGAGAACTTGTGAACACAACAGAGAATAATTTAATAGTGGTGATATTGGCTATGCTCTTTTATTAGACTGAAAAAAGCTGGCAGCTCGTTGCACTAATGTAAGCACACAGCAAAGCTTTATGCCTCAGTTTAATAACTTCCTTCATATTTGGCAGGCGTGCTGCCAGAAAACAGGAAAACAGTCTGTGCTGAAATGAACAGGAATTGTATTTAATTAAGCAAAATAACAACAATAATTTTGTTTCATACCTTTCAAATTTAATTAAATCTAACAACAACAATACCATTACCATCACAACTACTGCTATTATTATTAGTGCCTCTGCCACTGCTACCACTGACAATAGTGGTAGTATAGCAACAATAATAGTACAGAACTGAAAATAATCACAGGGTCAGAGTCAGAGTAGCGAGGCATTATTGTACCAACTCTTTGTTCTGGAGCAATGCCAGTTGTGTGGCAACCTCCACTGATGTTTCTCTTCCTTCAACTCAAACCCACAGACCAGCTCTGCAATGGCGCCCCCTTGAGCCTATGGGAGAAAAGCTAATGCTTCTCATGCAGTCAGTCACTCTTCTCTGTCTTTTGTTCAGGAGGTCATTTTCCAGGACACTTTGAGACCTAGGCTTTTTTTTGTTCTTGACATTCTGTAATTCTGTAAATAATCTTTTTGCTTGCTGTCCTCCACAGGGAGGACAGAGGGCTGGAACTGATCCTTAACACCAACCCTGGAGATGGTAGATTTGCTGTTTTGCTCAAGGCAACCTCAGCAGGGTGGATGCTTATTGTTTTGGGGGGCTTGGACTAGAGCCTTCCAGACTGAAGCAAAGACAGAGGTGTTGGTGATGGTGCATATCAAACCCAATTTGGGATCAGGTGTGGTGATGGTGCATATCAAACCCAATTTGGGATCAGGTGCAAGACAAAAACAGCAGATACAATAGAACAAAAAAGGGTATCCAGACACTGAAAATTAAAGGCCGCAATAAATTATTGCTGCACCATTTCAGTCATGCCCTTCACTGGTAATCCGTGCCTGATGAAGGCAGGCGTACATAATACATAATTCTGCCGCAGAGATAAATATTCTATGCTGATGATCAAACTGAGAAATTTATTGACACTTAGGAGGCGGGAATGTCTCTCTGAAGAAACAAAAATCAGACCTCTAAATACCGATTTCAAGTGCCATTTGTGAGAATACTCTAAGGAACATACTTAAAAAATCTGAGGACATATGACAGTCCTGTCATTTACTTAGTTAGTTGGTGAAATGTGATAACATTACCATCCACACTAATTCAGACACAAATATTATCCATGGATGTACACACATACACACACACACACACACACACACACACACACACAAACACAAAAATCAAACAGTGCTCTGTAAAAATTAACAGGAGTAAATAAAACAAATAAAACATTTCATGACCAATCAGATGAAGAGCATATATTCACACATATGAATCACAGAGGTCAAATAAATCTATTCTGTGCTATAACTATGTAATTTTATCGAGCTGAAACAGGTGCATTGGACCATCTAAAGTGAAAGGGCCTTCTGCTGATCTCATAGTGATATTCAGGAGGAGAGCTTGCCAATAAAATAAACATCAATTTATAATGCAACAGCACCTCAGGCAAAATCAGATAGGGAGTGGGGCAGGATGTTGTGGTGTGTGTATGACGTATGTGTGTCTGACAGAAACATCAAGTTATGTAAGCCAGTGGGAGTGAGTTTTGGACCTGGGATGCCTGGTGGTATCTATGGAAACAATGAGAGCAGAGAAGGACGAATGTTTCCACCAGTGGTTCACCAGTTAATGGAGGCTCACCAGTCAGGAGTGTGGGAGGTTGAAAAAAGTTCTTCTCTATTCCATGATGATAGATACAGCCCATTAACGCCTTCTGTTATCATAATAGATTGCATACATCAGTGAGCAACTACTAAACAGAAATAGGCAGGGAACTGGAACCCCTGACACCCACTGACAACTACCTTTATTTAAGTTTAAAAGGGCATTACGGCCTTCACAACCTGGACGACATGGTTGAGTGATCTGTGCCATGCACAGAGACTAAAGTGGAGTTGGTGTTTGAACACTGGAACAGTGAATAGGATTTTTGTCAAAGATTGATGTCCTGTCACTATTTATGTCATCAGAATTGTATGGAGGCTTCTGTCCAACTCTAATTGCTGGAGTTCATGGTAGCTGCGGTGAATATTTGTGCTGACTACAAGAAATTAGGAAAAACAGGTTCCACATGTGTTGCTTTTAGTGTGTCTGTCAGCATCTACGGTCCCTGCCTCTCACAGTTAAAAGCACTGTTTGTTCCAAGTCATATCATGAGCATTGTTTTATCCAGTCTGAAAAGTTCAAATATCATCACCTGTGGTCTCACAATGACAGCATGCTTGCCGTAAAGCAGAGATGATGTGTAGCAAACAGCTTTACAAGACTGGGTGATATGGATGACGTTAATATCCCAACAGTCTTAAGTAATTATTTGATTTTGATATACTGACAGTATCAGCTAATATATGCAATATATTCAATCTCATTGAACTACACTATCATATTAACTATGATTAAAAAAAGTTAAACTAGTTTTATATTCTCTAACTGGTTTCAAATCTAATTTTGTGAGCGATTTTAATTGCATTTTCTTTTTATTATTAAATTAGACCACATAATTATGTATCAAAGCAACAGGATATCAAAATTTCATCGTGCCACAACTACACTGAAAGATGACAGACAATATTGAAATAATACCCAGCCCATGTTGTATGGCATTACACTTATTGGGTATAAAAACAGGGGGGTTATGGAGATGCAGTGTCTCACCCAGGGTATTATAAGTCACCTCCCCGTGCCCTCCAATATATATTTGCTTGGAAAGGGTATGTCCAATGGAGAATCTGAATTCCTCTCATGTTTTCAAACCTGTTAACATTGCATTATTATAGGGCTTAATTAAATTTTTGATTAATCCTTCTATCTAAATCAGCACATGAGCTTATAGCAGGTGTCCTTCAAAAGCAGGTGCCACAAAAACTGACAGCTTTTCTGGGACAAAACCCTGAGGGCATGTATCTACTAGACAGACCACAACACTTTGGCTGCATGTATATACC
>OMLB01025140.1:8414-19818 GCA_900302555.1 Myripristis jacobus
CCCCGTTCCTCCTCCTCGTAGCCAATGATCGACGCACTGACTCATGGAATGAACACTTAAAGTAAGGCGAACGGGGGTCTGGACAGCGTCTCCTGCCTGGATCCTCTGAACTATCGAGCCTCTTGAAACGTTTTGTCGCCATGCCGTCCAGGCTGTGCCATTTTCATTCCATTCCGACTGCTCTGCTCTTCCACCTGTCATCTGCAGTCCGAGCTCCCTGCAGCCGACCTGCTGACAGCTGCTGAACGTGAGGGGATTCACAACGCCACCGTCAGGGGGGAAAGTCTATCTGTCCATGTGTGTATATTTAGCTGTCATTAAGGTCCCTGTGTTCATGGAGAGCTCTTCATACTGCACGGGCTCAGTTACAACTCACTTTGAGCGGGTAATCTGCGTCTGAGATCAAATGTCATGAATATCAAACATACTATGAAGTCATATCAAATCAGTAAAGTTGCACAAGGTAATGTCACATCATGGCAGAAAGTTTTACCTTACCCAGAAATCCCTGAAACCTGGCCGGTCTGTGGTGCTTTAAACCAAGACTGCAAGAAATATCCAGTATAACACATCATTTAGTCTTATATTCAGTGTTAAAAGCTTCTTTTTCTTTAAACTAGCATAAAAATTGCCGATAGGACGAGATAATCCCATTTGTTTCCAATGCAGGTTTTTCTGGCAACCAGTATAAATATGCTGAAACAAGGCAGAATAAAGCAGATGAGCCCACTAGAATCAAGAAAATAACACCTCATTCAATAAAACTCTGACAACAAGTTGATTAGAGTTGGAAACAACAAGACAGGTTTATCTTGCCTCGTGCAGCTTTAAGAATGACAAATGCTACTTTGGTGGTAAAATTTAGTGTGGAAGAAAAACCATTCGATCGCAGGGTTTTTCCAAATGTTCCACTTAGGGGTAATTAGATGCAGGATCACAACAAATGTAATGTCTGTTTCTCTGCAGGTGACAGGAAATTATCTTTGACATGGCTCCTCAGTGAAAACACAAAATATAGGAGAACAATAACACACAACACAGCAAAGTGCATAAAGCACCTCTTTAAGCTCTCCCAGGATTACCACACAGCCTGTAAGCCTCTGGGGTTCAAGGGTAAGTTTTATTACCTCACAAGAGCATGTTTGATTAGACAGACATGAGAGAGGGAGTAAACACAACAAACATGACATGCTTTTTAGTCATTAACATTTGCCGCGATCAGCAGGGAAATAAGTTTGACCCCATGCAGTTTTATCTGGCTTGTTACTTGTTTGAGGCCTCGATACAGATCTCTGCTTTCAGGATATCTTCTTCACAGGATGTGAGAATGCCCTCAGCCACCATCTCCGAACAGGTGATATATGAGGTTCAAACCATTGAAGTCGATCCATAATAATCCTGGGACAAAGCTGAGAGTGTTTGGAGAAACATAAATACTACCACCATGGCTCTATTTTCAATAAACCTGGCCCACAGTAGTTCAGCCGTCAGCCTATCTCTGATCTTGTGCTTGAGTTGTATTACCCTCAGCTTGATGGATGCTGAGGGGAGATCGGGTTAATGGCCATGACAGTGAAGATGGCAATGTTGATGAAACGTTTCATCTTTCGTGATAGGGCGGAGAACTTCTGCTCCAGCTTTTCCGTCCCTCGCGCAGCAGCTGTGTTGTACAGTGAAGGGAATCACACTTTTCAACACACTCTCAGTGACATGAGAACTCTGAAATGCAGATTACACGTTGGGGAACGGGAATAAAGTGGAGATTACATTCCTCCAAACGTTTTTTGCAAATTGAGTCATGAGACAATGGGGTGGATTTGACAGGTAAAATGATTAGCTAATGGGTACATTTAGCCAACTTTGGAGGGTTGAAGGTTATCAGGATGATTTACCAACATAAACTGATATGATTTACTGGCTGCTCGTGATGCTGCATGGACATTTATCTCCAAAACAATCCCCGTTGTCAGACGAGTGGATAATTGTCCAGGTGAGCCACTAGCTACATGAATAGCAGTCAACGTGGTCAGGTGATGGATACTATTTTAAATGTAACCCAAAGCTTATCACTCCCATTAAACTGACTATAAATCTATTTTGCTCACTGAGGAACACCTCTGTACACACTGGGGCCTGTTTACATATCACTCCGCCTGTCAGTGCTGCTTGCAGAGGGAGTCCCAAGAGGAAAAATATGCGTAGTAATACACTTATTTGTTGAACAAAATAGTTCCATTATGTGGTTTATGTCTAATAGAAGTAACAAGCATTGGAATAAATTATCGTTGTTGCATTTTGTTGAGGAGGGATGAAATACTTTGCTTTTTTAAGGGTTTTTTTTGGTTAAAATGTTAGTGAATGAATGTGATTCTGATGTAACCCTGATGACTGCTATTTATTTACCGAACTGCTCAATTAGCCACAACTCTGAACAAACCCTGGAGACAAAAGCCAGGTTCGACTTCCCCTTATTAACACTTGTTTATAGACTGGACTGGCTAATCTGGGGAATCTAGATAAGGAGAAAAGCAATCTTCACAGAGGAAGTACCCTTATGAAATGAGCAAGCAAAGCCAGCATCCTCTTGCTCTCACATCTCCAGCCTCGGCACATCTGAAAACTCTGAAGAGATAGGGGCCCGAGGAAGGCATTTCAATTGTCTTCTACACATATGACTTATGACTTACTCTAATCCTGTAATCTTCTGTGTGAATGATGGTAGCTAATGGGCTGTGGACGGTAGTTTCTCACTAAGTGCCATCATTCATACGTTTCAAGCCTCAGTGGCTTCGCTTCAACTGCCAGATATGAAATGCTCAACTGAAAATGGTCCAAAGGCAGATTCTCTGAGGGGTGCTTCAAGTATTTTCATTCCTCTACTAGAGGATACATGAGATTATATAGAGAGAGGCTTGTGACAGGGAGGTTGCCAGTTTGAATCCCTGCTGGTAAAATTGACCATGACATTCTTCTGGCTGTAAACGCTACTGTCAAAGTGTCCTTCAGCAAGAACTGACTTCCAAGACCGCTCAAAATCATTTACCAAACCACATAATTAGCTGATTTATCTTATTTTAATTAAATTTAATGAGTTTATTTCCCTTACCTCTTCCATGCATTTCTGTCTCACATAATCACAGGAATATTGTCAGGGTGATATGACTGCCATGTACTTTTTAACAGCAAAAAAAATCTCCATTTTAGCAAGTCATCCAGTCTCATATGCAGTGTTTAAATCTTGTTTTTCTTCAAACAAGGTAAGAAAATCTTCCAGTGGGATGAGATAATCCCACTTGTTTGCAATACTAATCAACTAGTGGCCGATCTGCCTTATTCTGCCTTGTTTCAACACATTTATACTTGCTCCAAGAACAATTCCTGATGTGAAACTGCACTGGAAACAAGTGGGATTATTTACTTTGTTTGAAGAAAAACAAAATTTTAACACTGAATGTAAGGTTAGATGACTTGGTAAGTTGGAGATTTTTTTTTGCAGTGCAGCTATTTCCAAACCTGTATGATACATGATTATCTTGAATACAACTCATTGGTGTTACAGGATAAGTAAAAGCAGCCGTCTCCTCCCTCAATTACCTCGGTGCTCCCATCGCTCAGCGCCCCGCCTGCACTAATTGAAACAAACAACTAACTTTTTTGCCCGTGTAAGCAACATGCACTCCAAACCAATTGCATCCAATCAGTTTAATTGACACAGGGCTGTGGTGGCGGACTCACACTGATAGTGGCCTCCTGTTTAAAATGAACTCTAAATCTCTGCCCTGCGCTCCACCCTCCCCACTTCCCCAACCCAAAGAGCAAGAAGAAATACACTGCAAAAAATGTTCACCTCGACAAGAGGATACAGCACTGTTTTTGTTTTAAATAATCTAACAATAAGGGGTCAGAGAATTTAGTTATTTGGAAATGAGTTCCATATTTTGAATGAAACCACCTCACAGATGTAATGATATCCTGAAATAAATCACTGCTTGTTTCAAGATCTCGAATGCAATCACTTTCTGCTGTGCAATCGCTTTGACTGGCCAAGATGGTTGAGTGATTTAAATAATGCATAAGACTGGACAAGACATGGAGACAAAGTGGCCATAACAAACCACAACACTAAAAGAGACTGTCCTCCATCAAAAAAACGACCCCATACAGCATTTATACTGCAGTTTATTATGATCTATAGTTGCACTATAAAGTTAAGCGACCTCTAGTGATCAGGTAAATAAGAGCACTGTGGTGTTGTTAAGGAAACACCACATAAGGAGGCTGGGGTTGCAGATGGGTCAGTCAACATGTCTTTCATTCAGCAGTGTTTGTTTTTAGGTAACTAACATTAGCAAATGTTTTGCAACCTTAACCTTGACCTTTCCCTAACCTTAACCATTACAGCAAACCTTTCCTTAACCTTAACAAAAACCTAAACCGAGTATTTTTAATGAACATTAGCTTGCTCAGGAAACAGTCCTGTGGGTCATATGCACTACAAATTTAGGAAAATGCTCCTGTGCATTTGATAAGAGGCTTGGTACAAACGACCTGTGTGGTTGGAGGACTTGTTTTCATAAAAAGTTTGTGAACTGTTTAACCGTTATTGGGTCTAGACCTGGACTGGAGTTGGCTACCTTGTGATGCCTGATTTAGTGTATATGGTGTCAAAAATAATGATAAATGCTCATGGGAAGCCAACAGAGCCCCATGTAATGTCTTAAAACCTGAGGAATTAATTTTATAATGATATGAAAGCTGAAAAGCAAGACAGTCTAAGCATCTTGGTGATCTTAGTGAAGCTGTAATCAGCAAAAATTTGGCATTGTCACTTGATAAATGACTGAAACCACTGATCAGTTTTTGTAATTGATTAATTTTCCCTGAGTTGACCAATCCATTAATTCATTCTTTCAGCACCAATTTTGTTTTTGTTTATTTTTAATGGACAGGTTGCGTTTTGGAAGTGAGCTCCTCATTTCTTGCAGTGTTAGAAGCTGTACAGTTGCTGTCTAAGCAGGCAGATTCTCTAATGAAGCAGCGGGTATCAGCAGATGTGGGTCTATAACTTAATTTCCCCCCCTCAGCTATAGAGCAGATCCTATGGCGTGTAAGTGGTCTTGATGGATGAGCACCACAGCTCGTCATAACCAGCTCCCCAACATCCAGCACCCATCCTCCTCTTCCCTTCAGCCTTATCTCTGCTGCCACAGAATAACCACATCACTGCCATTTTGATAAGTTTACTCACTAAAATTGAAAGTGTCCTGTGTGTGTTAAGAGAGTTTCATGATCCTTTGGCCCTTGGAATCTGTTTAAAACCTGGTATGTAATTTAAAAGTCAAAAATAGGCATACTTATTTTCTTCCTTCATGGAAAATCAATCTTCCGTCATTGCAAGAATCTAATGTCATTACAAGAAAGAGGTGACATACCGGTGCCAACCAAGCAAATCAACCACTTAAATATTTCCCGCAGTACTCTGTGTTATGGTTTCATTTTTTATTCCTTGCTTCCTGCATTCCTGAGCCAACAATAAATCCAGCACTAGGCCTTTAATCCTTGACATGGTGTTTGGCTCGTTGACTAATTCTGGTAGTGACACCTGAGACCAACACAGCCGGTTTGTCAACTTGCCTGATAAGTGATGAGAACACAACAACATCAAGGTCATCCACAAGTCCCTGGTAGATCACAGGCAACTTTATTTATGTAGCACATTTCATACAGATCAAACATCTAGCACAAAGTGTCTCACACAATAAAACAATGAAACAATACCCCAACCCTAAACAACAACAACAACAACAACAACAAAAACAAGAAAAACAAGAACTGAGGAAGCATTATGTAAATCTCCTCAATTTGCAATGAGTAAACACCAGAGGCAGGATTAAGACCAATAAGGAACAGGTGAAACTGAAAATAGCAATACGTAAATAAATTCATATGGAATATATAAAAATAACAAGCTATTTTCAAATATCAGTAAGTGATTATGTTAGGTATTTCCATGGGAGGTGGAGGTGGTAAGCGATGTGAGACTTGATAGGCTGCAGCTAGAAATCACGGTACATGATTTCTCACCCAAAAATAAATATGGCTTAACGGCATTTCATTTTATTTTACTCTATAATTTGGCAGCCCATGAGAAAGTAACAGCTCTTTCTTACAAAAAGGTCAGTCTGCTATCTCTTTGGATAATGCTGACTGCCATCATTAGCGTATGCAAAACTGTTGTGATCTACTTGGAACATCCATCCCTTTTTTGTTATACTCACTTATCCCACTTGAACCCTATCCCAGCATGCACTAGGAAGAAGGCAGGGAAACACAGTTAATTACAGGGTTAGAAGTCAAGTTTGATGCATGTTGACTCTACGATGATCACACCTACTGAATGGTTTTGACTATGTGGTGAGTCAATATAGAAGAAAACATCATCAGCGTACGTGATCCATCTGCGCTGCTGTAGTGGTAAACAACAGCAAGAATGGAGCCCTTTTAATAGTGTGTTTGGACCAAAATCCAAGGAAGAGGAAGAAGAGGAGGAGAATGTGGAATACCAAACTTTTTCTCTTTTTTTTTTTTTAACTTCTGTCATTGGGTTTAGCGCCAATGTCGTGTGGATCTACACATCATTTTATGTTGTGTTCCTATTGCTTGGATAGTAGATGTAGGGCATAGCGGCAGTCACACTGTGAGATGGTTATGTTGACCTTCTGGCAGAAGAATTTTGTCCCAGGCTATCTTTGGTTACAAAACTGGGATAATGGCCATCTTTGAATCTCTCTCACGGTGCGACATAGTACCACTGCTCTTCCACACTGGTCATCTTAATTCTACACCGAGGGACAATTTAGAGGATCCAGTTCACATGACCTGTGTGTCTAGAGCACCTGGTGGAAGCCCACTCTGGCAGGGATAACATGCAAATTCCACAAAACTGGCCGTATGAGGGCCGTGTGGATGGTTTTGTTGTCTTTGTTAAAGCTGATCGACGAGTCAGTCTCCTTAAAAAACCTTGAGTGCTCCTTTTAAGACGACTCTACACACATCACCACCAGAATCACTTCCATCTCACCTCTCTTTTTCTCACACACACACACGCACACAAACACACCACCACCATCACTTCTCTCTATCTCTGACATCATCACAAAGAGGCGTGGACAGTTCTGTTTTGGTTTCTCAGAGAGCCGACTGGGTCTCTGCCATCAATTATGCAGCACCGTTGGAGGGGCTGAGGTTTCTCTGCCAGAGGAGAGGTCACTGAAGCACCCGTCACCCCGCTCACACTGATGCTGACAGTGTCTCTGTCAACATATTTTTTATTCCCCACACACTGATGTTATGGGTTCTAAATAGTACAAACAGCGAAAAACAGTTTGAGGCCACATTTTTAAAGGTACCCCTCCCCCCAAAAAATTGTGCAAAATACCTTTTTTTCCAACTTACCCAGACTGAGACAAGATGTACCATTTTCAGCTGCTGTAAGATGTATTTTTTCACTTTGACGGAACTAGGCTAATGACTCTCATAGGCTTCAAGTATTTATGCTAAGCTAGCACAAAATGCTACCCATAGGAATCAAACCACTGGATGCCCAGAGGTGAAGTCAGAAAAAGGGTATTTTGTCCATAATGTTGGTGATCTGGATCACCTCGGCTGCGACCACATTGCAGCTCACTGTTTCCCCAACCAAAACGATTTCTTCCCTCACACATGATTTGTTCATATCTATTTAAGGATATAACCTACATCCCATAATAATATGACTAGACAGTTATCAGCAGAGTTTTAGTTTCAACACATTTCAGTTCCTATCGCTACGTGCAGAGTCACAGACAGATCTGCTGCTTTTTTATGTAAGTTCTGCTATGTCTTTTCCTGTTGACAGGTATTTTTATAGTTTGTGTGAATTACGGCATGCAGAAATTTATTGCACATGCAAAAAGCAGGAAACACTACCCTCTCCAGGAGACGTGGACCCGGTCCTGTACCAGAAACTGCATGTTCGGATGTGACGTCCTTTGCCATTGACAGTCAGTGCATGTGGGTCTTTTTTGACATTGTATTGGTATCAGTGTCATATTTAGTGCCAGTTCATATTGATATCAGATCTGAGTTCTAAAATACCTCTGAACAGTCTTTCAAAAAAGAAAAAAAAAATCAGATATGAGCAGTAACCCTGAATTTAGGATGAAGGTCTGTGGTGTGAGTGTTGCCTTCGAGGCGGGAGAGAGACCTTGTGTGTCACCAGTCAGCACTTCGACACACACACACACACACACACAAAGAAACATCTGCAAGCACAAATTCAAACACACAAACACATATACACACGACACACACAGACCCAAACACGCACAACGATGGTATCTATCGTGGGTCTTCTCAGCGTATCCCCTGTCCCTCTGCGGGCTGCAGACGTGGGGAACATGTGGCCAGGCGTCCATCTGGGGTAACCTGAGTAAACACGGGGTGAGGCCGCCATGCGTTGGTGCACTCTGTTGACTGTTTCGACAGACATGTTTTCCCAAAGCAAGAAAAAAAAAAAATACACTAAGAGGGAAGCCTTAAGTCACGGCTCAGTTCACCGCCTTATCTCGCCTCGGGAACCTGAGCTCACTCACTTAAGATCACAGCTACTGGTTAGAGGTGTTTCACTGATTTGGATTTCCTCACTGTTTTGGTCTCAGGTTCAGAGGTTAGACAGGAATTAAGTTTAAAAATTTCCATCACAAGTCATTTAGCTGCATATTCAGTGTTAAAATTTTGTTTTTCTTCTAACATGGTAAAAAAAAAAAAAAAATCTCCCAGTGGGTTAGATAATCCAACTTGTTTCCAGTGCAAATCAGCTTGTCCCCTAAAATGAGTGAGACTGCACTGGAGGCAATTGGGATTATCTCATCCTGCTGGTGGATTTTTTAATTTGTTCGGAGAAAAACAAGATTTTAACGCTGAATAATCTGCAACTAAACGACTTGTTGAGGTTGAATTTTGCATGAATTGCTTTCCTTGAAAATCGGTTTTCAGCAGTGCAATTGCCAGCCTCTGTATACATGAGTGAGTGAGTGAGTGCATGGCTGAGTTTTGACTGGCTCCTCCACCTCAATTCACCTGCGGTTGCAGTCGCAATCAAAAATGCTAATTACCCGAGCGGCTTAATCAACATTAGAATAATTATGCCATTAGAATACAAGCATGCTGCGATGAGTGTGGGATGATCAACTCTTGTAAAACATGTGCTGTTGATTTGATTAACATTCAGAATACAAAGATGCCCCCCCCGCGCACACACACACACACACACAAAACACACTCACGCAAAACACAAAACGCTTGACTGATTGAGAGTGCAAGATTTATGGAGCAGGAAGAAGAACAAAGCAGACGTTGGATTTATTTGGAAGGAGTGAGGGGAAAAAAATGCAAACTTGCTGCTGCTGCTGCTGCTGCTGCTTCAGGAATTTTTCGGGAACAAGTATAAATCTGTGGAAACGGGACAGATTAAGGCAGATCAGCCCAGTAGGATCAAGAAAATGACACCTGATTCAAGAAAATTCTGGAAACGAGATGATTGGCGTTTGAAATAATTGGGATTATCTCATCCCATTGACAGACTTTTCACTTGATTTAAAAAAAAAGCAAGATTTAAGAGTAAATGAGACTAAGTCATCTGATAAAATGGATTTTTTTTTTTTTACACTGAGATGACTTGTTGAAGTGGTTGGCCTGTTCACCCAACAAAGTGAATATGAGCTCTTTTCACCATAAGAGCACATAAAGTTTGTGGAAGAGACTGAAGGAATTGATTTCCAATTGAACGGGGATCGGGGCGTAGGCACTCAGATTATCATCAATATTTAAGTGAGCAGTGAATTAGTGGTATTTAAGGACTGTTTTGCTGACGTTTTGACCTTAAGTGTCTCGTTTTGGAGACGAGGAGGGGGAGCCAGGTCAATACGGAGACGCACACAAGTCAATTAATGCCGTAAAGTGTGTTTTCTCCTCTTTCTCTGTTCTTCCTGTGTGACAGACTGAACTCTAAACACCATCTGCTAAAAAGTCTCCCTAAACTTGACCCCGTCGCCCCCAGGGGTCGGCCGACCTCGGTGCCACGGGCTACCCAGAGCCGTTCAAAAGGAATAAAAGCCTTAACGTCGGTCGAATTGACGTGACACGAGGATTCGCTGATTTATCTGGAGAATCATAACCTGCACTCAGCAACGTCAAAATAAAAGGCACCGAGGCTCACGGCGTCTGCAGGGAGAGGACATTAAAAGCCCATAAATCTGCCAGAGAGGTCCACAAGTGCTCTGTCATTGGTGGTGTTTAAGATGACGGACATGAGGACGAGACAGCACGTTACCCAGAATGCATTCCACACAGGCGTCTGAGTAAGGTGCACTCTCCCCGGCTCGCACGGGGCATTGTTGATTACGCGGGATCTGTTTTTCATCTTTTCCCGCAGTTTGAGCTGAAGTCTCAGACACCCAGAGGCAGCAGACCAGCTTTTAATTACACTGGGAAATGTTTTATTTTTCTTTATTTAAAAGCAGGGAAATAATTCATTGTCTCTTTGATATTGTTTTAGAAAAGGCGCAGACGACGGATGCTTCATTAAGTGCGCCAATATTTGCATTTTCTCCTCTGGGAGACCTGTGGGGTAGCGATTTTTATATTAACATTAATATACATTTCTTTCATTACTTTTGTTGATGAACGATGAACGTTAGGATGCTTTTTCAGGCAAAAACTTTGTTTACTCTGTTTGATAATAAAGTTTCAACAAACGTAGTCGGGTGAGAAACACGTATTTGTGAAAAGTAAGGTTTTCTTATTGATGTATTTTTGAACAGCTCCAGGGCGATGAAGCTTACAATTCAAAAATAAACTAATCAGACTGCAGTTATTTCCAAATTAACAAGTGATTTAGTCTCGTGATGAGTCTTTAAATCTTGTTTTTCTTCCAACAAGTGAAAAAAATCTGCCACTGGGATGAGATAATCCCATTGTTTCCACTCTTAAAACTAGATTTTCAGACTGATAATTAGAATCAGTGAGTTTTTAAGATGAATATTTTTGGGGGTGACATCCGAGATATGAAATTACGAGGTACATTCACTCAAAAATACTTATAGTACCCAAGTTTCTTTGTATGATTCTGCCTACTTTGTTGAAAAAAAAATATATCTGGCTTGTGTTTACTTGTGCTTGCTGTGCAGACTAAAACATCTGCTTTATGTCTGCAGTTTATCTGCTGTTTTGCACCATGATAAATAAGATCCTGCTGCATGCTGGAGCACCGTCAGGGTCTCCTCCACGTCCACCGCATGTGAGTCGGGTTTCTATCTGCCTCGGCTGAAACGTCGGGCCGCAGGATCCTCCCTGCCGGACAGCA